>CAUYTI010038589.1:0-26805 GCA_963575145.1 Galago senegalensis | reverse complement strand
TTTAAAGCCAATTGTATCTGCTACTAAAATTGCAATCCCTGCTTTTTTCTGGTTTCCATTTGTCTGTACTATAGAAGTCCATCCTTTCACCTTGAGTCTATTTTTATCCTTTAAGTAAGGTGAGAGTCTTGTATACAATAGTCTGAGTTTATGTATCCAGTCAGCCTGCCTGTGCCTCTTTAGAGGACAATTTAAACCATTCACATTAATTGAGAGAATTGATAAGCCTGGTTGTGTTTTGGATGTCATGATTTTCAGATGTCCAGTGGACATTTTTAATCCTTTCACTACTGTGGAAATTGGGTTTTGTTCAAAAATTTCTGGGTGAGTTTCCTTTGGAAGTAGAGCATTGCGCTGGTCATTGTGGAGGATGGGTCTGAGAATAACCTGGAGAGCTGGTTTAGTTATGGCAAATTTCTTCAACATGTCTGTGTCATTAAAGTATTTGATATTTCCATTACAAATGAAACTCAGTTTAGCTGGATATAGGATCCTGGGCTGGAAGTTGTTTTGTTTTAGGAGATTGAAGGTTGATGACCATCTTCTGGCTTGAAACATTTTGGCTGAGAGATGTGCAGTCATTCTGATCTTTCTCCCTTTGTAGGTGATCCTTTTCTTACATCTGGCTGCTTGCAGAATTTTCTCCTTCCTCTTAACTTTGGCAAAGTTAATCACAATGTGTCTAGGAGATGCTTTATTTGGATTGAGTCTTGCTGGGGTTCTGAAACTGTCTGCTATCTGATGTTCTGTATCTCTTTCAATGCTTGGGAAATTCTCCCCCCAAATCTCTTGGAGTAGAGCATCTGTACCTTTAGAACCATCCTCTTTTCCTTCAGGAATTCCTATAAGATGAATATTTGATTTTTTTGGAGTGATCCCACAACTCTCTCAGGGAATGATCAATTTTTGTTCTCCATTTGTCTGCCTCTTTGAGTGTTTGGGAATATTCAAAAGCTTTATCTTCAGTTTCAGAGATCCTTTCTTCTGCCTAGTCAACTGTTACTGAGGGATTCTACTGTATTTTGAGGCTCTTCAACTAACTTTTTTGTTTCCTTGAGCTCTACTATCTCTTTTCTCATTATGTCCATATCTTTTGTGACTTGGGCTTTGAATTCATAAATTTCTTGAGACAACTTTAGAAATACTCTTTAGAATTCAATTTCTATCTTTTCTTCCATTCTATTTATCTTATTTGCAATCCATATTCTGAATTCTATTTCTGACATTACTGCCATTTGTCTATGCATGGCGTCTTCAGTTGTATCTCCTTTGTCATTTCTTGAGTGGGGGGTTGATCTACTCTGGTTATTCATGTTGCCAGAGTTCTTCTGTTGGGTCCGCACCATGTTTATTTTCCACCATTTGGTTATCAGAACTGGTAGGGTGAGATTGAATTGGGTTCCCAGGTAGTAGAGATAGCCCCTTACCAAAGTGCTAGGCTTTGTAAATGTGGCTTAAGTCTTATAACCTTACAAAGGCCCCTTTCAGAGTTTTGACTGGAGACTCTGCTTGGTGAGATAGCACTAGCTAGCTCTGTTTTGATATCAGCCAACCTCTATCCTATCCTAAGAAACCACAGTATTAGGTTTAAATCTTTACTGTGAAGAGATACAAACAGCTACAGCACCCAGCCTCTACCCTTCAGTTCTTTTCCACTACAGAACTTCAAAGGTCAACTTCAAATGTCCCCAAGTGAACAGCTCCAGACACAGGTTCCAATTAAATTGTCTCAGGCAGTGAAAACCCTGCTCAACAGAGAGGAATTCAAGGGTCTCCAACAGCATAATTGGAGCCAGGAATCCACACTCCTGCCCACCAGACTCAGTCCACACTGTTGTCTGCTTCTCTGCTCTCAGGCCCAGTTGGAGCCAGGGGCCATGCCCCCGCCCACTGGTCTCAGTCCACACCCAGCTAGCCTCTGCTTGCCAGACCAGTTGAAGTCAGGAGACCATGCCCCCACCTGCCAGTCTCAGGCCACTGCCTGGCAAGCCTGTGTTTGCAGGCTCTGTTAGAGTCAGGGCACTGCATTCTGCCTGCAGGTCTCAGTCCTCACCTGGTAAGCCTCTGCTCACCAGCCCCCTGGAGACAGGGGACCACTCCCTAGCTCTTGGGTCTTGGTTCACACCCAGGGTTGCTCTGCTCAAGGGTTCTGTTGGAATTAGGGACCATGCCCTTGCTCTCAGGACTCAGTCCATACCTAGCAAATCTCTGCTTGCAAGCCCAGCAGGGACTGGGGACCAGCCCTGTCTGCAGAACTCAATCCACATGGGGCACCCACTCTCCCACTGTGGGTGCCATCAGAGCCAGGGGTTCTGTACCCTGTCCTGTCAGACACAGCCTGAACTGAGGGTCAACACCACCACTGGCCAGACATAGTCATAACCAGGGGACTGCTCCTCCTCCTGCTGAGTGTCCCTTTCCTCCCACACCCTCTTTCTTCCCTGTTAGTCACAGATTCTGTCCTGATGGCAGTCCACACTATGTCCCAGATCTCTCAGGACAAGACCAAACACTCTGTGCTCTTCAGGGGGCAGAACTTCAGACTGCTGTGCAAGGGGGAAAGGGTGGACTTGGAGTTTGGACTTGTGTGGGGAAAATATCTGTTCAATTTTATGCCTGGCAGGGTTGTGTCTAGATTCATAAGTGGGACCTCCCTGGAGAAAGAGACCTGGAGTTCAGCGGCTCTCTCCAGCGAGGTAAAATAGGAGGTCTTTTGTTCCCTGCTCATTTGCAGATAGCCTGTGACAGGTCTCCTGCTTGGGGGAGGGGTCTCCTGTCCTCTAGTCAATAGGCTTTGTACCTGTAATTTGTTTTCTTGAATGCTCTTCTTTGGAGTTACAGCTTGCCTAACTTCTTTCTTGGCTCAGCTCTCCACTTTTGGCTTCATAGAGTCTGATTTCGTCCAGTTTTTCTTCCTCTGTTCAGGAGCCTCTGCCAAGGGTTGCTACCAGTCAGTCATTTTCCCAGAATTCTGCACATGTTAAATAACTAGTTTATTAGGACAAAAATTTATCATATCAGATTTTTTCTTTATATTCTTTTCTTTTTTAACCTTCCTTATCCAAAAATACATCTTTATACCTATAACTTTCTTTATATCCTTCTCTCTTATCTACAGGTTCCTTTTTATCTTGCTTAATTTTTCAAACTCTATATTTTGAATCTACCTTTAAATAACTTTTGAATTGGACAAATTATTTTTTCCTTCTTAATAAATAACATATTTTATGTCCTTAGAAATCTTTTTCCAGAAAACTTACTTTTGGCATCCTCGATGAGAAAAATTTAACTATTTCTTTTCTTTTCTTTTTTCAACAGAGTTCCATACTTTGTTGTCCTTGGTAGAGTGCTGTGGCATCATAGCTCACAGCAACTTCAAACTCAAACCTGAAGCTCAAGTGATCCTGTTTCAGTTTTCCTTCTTCTTTATTCTTTTTTTTTAGTAGAGATGTGGTCTCACTCTTGGTCAGGCTGGTATGGAACTCATGAGCTCAAGCAATCCACCTGCCTCTGCCTGGTCTTAACTATTTATTTCTTACAAAGTAACAAATCTTGAGTCATCTGTCACAAGCATTTATCTAGTTTATAATTACCTAACTTATTTATTTTATCAGTTTGTTTAGAATTTAGTAGTTGGTTGGGTGCGGTGGCTCACACCTATAATCCTAGCACTCTGAGAAGCTGAGGTAGTGGATTGCCTGAGCTCAGGAGTTCAAGACCAGCTTGAGCAAGAGTGAGACCCTGTCTCTACTAAAAAGGAAAAACTGAGACAAGAGGATCACTTGAGCCCAAGAATTTGAGGTTGCTGTGAGCTATGATGCCACAGTACTCTACTGAAGGCAACAAAGTAAGACTCTGTCTCAAAAAATATATAGATTTTAGTAGTCATTTTAAGTTATTGTTAGTCATTTTCTACCCTATGAATCTTAGATACTCATCTAAGTAAAAACCTTAAAGTCAAACATATGGGTATTTTTGCCAATAACTCAGAAGATTTAGCTATTTTCATTAAACCAACAATATTAAATTATATTACTTATCAAAAATGACATAAACACATATCACTGTGTTTTTACTGGCTAATACTTTTATAATCTTTGTATCAAACTTTGACATCTTAAAAGCATAAAAATGACTAGTAAACCCAGGCAAAAATGATTGCTGACAATTTGAAGACATTATTTTTATGTTACTAATATTTTTAATAACTCGGTTTATTAAAAATGTACTAAATTCCTGTGAAAAGTTTTAGATTTATTTACTTAATTTATGAGCATGTCTTTATAAGTCAATTTGGTACCATGTAGACACAACATATAATAATAACATTTATATACAAACAAAACACAAATTTATACTTATATACATATATGCACACAAAAATATTAATAGTTTTTCCTCTGAATTCCAGCCACAACATAACAATATAAACTCATCAGTGTGCAAAAGATGGTTGGATCCAAATTGTTTCTGACAAAGTTGGAACTTCTTCACATGGCCAAACTTTAGTTGTCCCAGTAGATAATATAATGTAAACTATGGACAAAACTTTTGGGTAAAGCAGCTTCCATGGCAGTTTGAGTTTTTTTTTTTTGTAGAAACAGTCTTACTTTATTGCCCTTGATAGAGTGCCATGTTGTTGCACAGCTCAGAGCAACCTCTAGCTCCTGGGCTTAGGTGATTCTCTTGCTCAGCCTTGCAAGTAGCTGGGCCTACAGGTGCCCACCACAATGCCAGGCTATTTTTTTGTTGCAATTTTGGCCAGGCTGGATTTGAACTCACCATCCTCAGTATATGGGGCCGGCACCCTACCCACTGAGCCACAGGCACCACCCCAATTTGAGTTTTTCATCTTTTTTTTCAGTTTTATATGAGTTTTTTGTTTTAGAATATAAAAGTATAAGTTTATTTTATATTAGAGAAAGGGAAGAGATGAGAAAGAGAGAGAGAAGAGAGCAGAGAGCAGGGAGAGAGGGAAGATGGAGGAGGGGAGAAAAGGAGGGAGAGAATGACTTGGCATCCCAAATAAAGAAAAGAAGAATGCCAGCCTCATATGAGTTTTTAATGTTCACATTGTAGCTAGAACTGGGAGCTCCAAGTAATCTCAAATTAGTGATATCATAGAAGGTAAGTTTTGTCTCAAAATTGGTAATTAGTGATGCAGTTTTAAAATAGTAAGAAAATAAAGTAAATAGAGAACTTTAATGGACTCTACATTTTAATTCTATAGGGGTGGATACGGGGAAACACACCTGGGACTAGCCACTAATGCTGATTAATCCATAGCACTCAGGAATTGAGCAATAATAAGAGTTCCTAGGTTGTGGCTCAGTGCCCATAGGACAGTGGTTATGGTTCCAGCCACACACACTGAGGGAGGCGGGTTCAATCCCAGCCCGGGCCAGATAGACAACAATGACAGCTGCAACCAAAAATAGCCAGGCACTGTGGCAGGAGCCTATAGTCCCAGCTACTTGGGAGGCTGAGGCAAGAGAATCACCTAAGCCCAAGAGCTGGAGGTTACTGTTACCTGTGATGCAATGGTATTCTACTGAAGGCAACAAAGTGAGACTCTGTCTCTAAAAAAAAAAAAAAAAGATCTGAAGGGGAAATCTAAAGAAGAGATGAGAGTGACTGGGTCAGTGTGAAGAGGATGGAGTTTAAAGTAAATAAGGGAAGTGCCTTGCCTGACATAAAACAGAGGCAGTCATCCAATGGCCAAAACCAAAGATTATAAATGCAACAACAAAATAAGCATAAGCATGGATGATTCAGCTCCTAGGGAGTGAAAGAGGTTAAAAGATCACAAAGCCCATGAGAAAAAGAGGGGATGTCAATATGTTAACGGTTCACAGTGCAACAGTCAGATTTGACAAGGGGAGACTCACCTGTCCATCAGGTCCGAATGGTGCCATTCAGTCTTAATTTGGGTCTGGATGAGGACCTATCTTTACCCCACACTGGGTTCCAGGAAAGATGATATGAGAAAGTGGACTTCAATGCCAGAATCCAGCCTGAAGGCCAAGTGGGTTCTTGGCTTCCTGCAGGAAAGAATTCAAGAGTGAGCTGACGGAGTGAAGCAAAAGCAAACTTACTAAAGTAAGAAAAGAAAAAAAGGAGTCTATCCTACAGACAGGCAGCAGCTATCCCTCAGAGCAACACAGAGTAGTGCACAGAGTACTTTATGCATTTCCAAGGTCTAAAATCCAGTCGAACCTCTGTAAGTTGACCACGTAAGGGGCTGTAACAAAGTGGTCAACACACAGAGGTGGTCAACACAAGGAACTAGGCCTACTGTACTGACACATGTGGTGAATGTCAGGTCTATGAAGGAGGTGGTCGGTGTAGGGGATGGGCAACTATGGGGCTCCACTGTACCTTCTATTTAGTTTTATGTTTAAGCAGAGGGAACATTATTCATAACATTTCTGGGAAAGGGTGTGAAGATCCAAGAACTGGAGGTTTCTCCTCTTCCTGAGCTATATCGGGTAACTTCTGGGAGCTGCCACATTGTTTATAAACTGTCACAGCACTGGTGGGAGTTTCTTTTAGTATGCTCATACATTATAAGCAGGGTATAATGAGCAGTGAGGATAACCTGAGGTTGAGCAAATAACCTGAGCTTGTTTGCTTGTGGCCATCTTGGTTTAAGCTGGTTTTGGCCAGCTTCTTCACTGCCTCCTGTTTTACCAGAGACCTTGGTTTAGGTCTTCTGAGTCTTTATCGAACAGGTCCTGCTGGTTCAAAAGCCAGCTGGTAGAGCCGGGTGCAGTGGCTCATACCTATAATCCCAGCACTCTGGGAGGCTGAGGCAGGAGGATTGCTTGAGCTCTGAGCTCAGGAGTTTGAGGCCAATCTGAGCAAGAGTGAGATCCCAACAGGTGTTATGGTGGTCTCCTGTAGTCCCAGCTACTTGGGAGGCTGAGGCAAGAGAATCACTTGAGCCCAAGAGTTTGAGGTTGCTGTGAGCTATGATGCCCTAGCACTCTACTGAGGGTGACAGAGTGAGACTGTCTCAAAAAAAGAAGTCAATTGCTAGGAAGATAGTGAGTTACCTTAACTGATTGTTCACAATTGGTTATAAATTGAACTTCTTGTTCTACTCTTTCCCTCCTTCTCACTATTGTACTTGATGAGTCTTTAAAAAAAAAGCCATTATTTTACCTACTAGTGAATGTAGGCACAGCCAGGCTGCCATGCTGTCTTTGAACTGTTACTGAGCAAAACAAAATAGAATCATTAAAGCAAGTGTTCCCCAAAACCCATTGGGAAAAATCACAGCTTGGCCTTTCTTCCATGTTCACCCGCTACATGTGACATTCCCTGCAGGACCAGAGTACAGAGGTGTGCGTCCCCACTGCAGGCCAGAGGGCCACTGAGGGGGACCCGAGTTTTCCCAGTTGTTCCCTGCCACGAGGGGCTCCACTGGGTCTCAGACCTAGAGAGCTGGACTTTTCTGGGTGTAGGAGCTTATCTAGTTAATGTTAAAAGATAATGTTCAATAAAAGACAACATTTATAGATCAGTATTATTGGAATGAATGTGCTACTGCAAAATTAATTCCAAACAGATTTTAGTTAAAAATTTAGTTAAAATTCTTTTTTGTTTCCTTCCACAAAGAGGGTAACATGGGCAAGAAAGTAAATTCAGCATCTGCAGGACAGGACAGAATATCCATGTCTATAAATAAAAATTATGTTTGCATTGCTATCAGTTATTTATACTTTATAGAGAATTGGGATCTCTAGAGCTGCAATCCCCAACTTCCGGCCAGAGACCTGTACTGATCCATGGACTGTTAGGAACCAGGCCTCACAGCAGGAGGTGAGCAACAGGTGAGGGAGCAAGGCTGCACCTGTATTCCCAGGTGCTCCCCATTGTCTGCACCACTGCCTGAGCTCTGCCTCCTGTCAGATTAGACTCTCATAGGAGTGCAAACCCTACTGCAAACCAAGCATGCGCGGGCTCTAGGCTTCTCACTCATTATGAGAATCTAATGCCTGATGATCTGAGGTGGAGCTGAGGTGGTGATGCTAGCACGGGGGAGAGACTGCAGATACAGATTATTATTAGCAGAGAGGTTTGACTGCAGAGACCATAATAAATCAATTGCTTGTAGACTCATATCCAATCATCCCTCTACCCTCCATTCCCCCCTCACCCCAGGTGCATGGAAGAATTGTCTTCCAGGAAACCAGTCCCTGGTGCCAAAAAGTTTGGGGACCTGCTGCTCTGAAGTTTAGACAATACATATCTTTCTGATGAAATAAAAATTTTCAACTACTTAAAAGATGGGAGAGCTGAGATTGAGGAATTAGCAAAAAAAAAAAGAGCAGGTCAATAGAATTTCTGAGATAGCATGGGCATTGAGAACCTTTTGTAAACCAAAAACAAGAGCCCTCCAAATTTCTGGGAGATATCAGAGCTATGATGGTATATTTCTTACCTATCATCTGGGTTTTCTACTGAATTTGGCAGTGAAACCCTTTTTGGTGAGAGATCTGTGGGCTTACTTCAGGGACAGCCAAAGGGGCAAGCCACAAAGCTAGGCCAGATCCCATCTAAGTGTGTTGCTTAAACACATGAGCCTTAGTGGGAAGGCATCTCACCAGTTTTTGAGACGAAGGCAAAGCTGCGAAAGTGGAGGACTTGGGCTGCTGAGGCACCTGACCAAGGCGGAGCCCCTTAGAACTCGAGCAGTCTTTGATGTTCTCCATGCCAGCGGGGGGTTTGCATTCCAGAACTGGAGCCAGAAAGGACAGGATTACCCCCAGAGGAGCCCCAGGGATTCCCTGAAGAAGACATTCCAGAACTCCGAAGGAATTCCTACTGGGGAATCCTGGAGACACACAGGCATGGGTCTCCGCCATGGCACTACCAGTGCTGAGCCGGGAGAAGAACCCACTTCAGGATCTGCTGAACTGAAGAGGTTGTCTAAAAGTCACAGTGTGGCTGGTGCAGCTAAACTTTGTGCAGCCTCTACCTGCACCCAGCCTCTTTTGTAATTCTCAATGGAAATTATAAATTGCCAAAGTCGGACACATGCTCACTTCTACCACCAGATGGCGGCCATCATCCTCTCATTGGCTAACCGTTAAGTCAGACAAGAGGGCCTTACACTTGCCGCGGAGCCTCACAGAACCAAAGCCACCCGCTACCCGCAGGAAAGGCGCAGAGACTGCGGGAGCTTCTCTGGGTTGAAGGGACGGCCCAGACAGGGAAAGGAAATCCTGACCAGAAATTCTCTCTCCGACTCTCTCATCACCACGCACTACTCTTATTCTTTTTATTGTTTCACTTTGCTTTGTACAAATATTTGAAATCCCTGCGACTGAAAATTCATTGTCTCAGCAATAAAAAAGAAACAACGTGATTTTCAAATAGGAAAGGACCTGAATAGACATTTCTCCAAAGAAGATACACGAATGGTCAAAACAAGTACGTGAAAAGATGCTGAACATCACTAATGATTAGAGAAATGCGAATCTAAAACACATCGAGATACCATCTCATGCTCTTATTTATTTATTTATTTTGAGACAGAGTCTCACTCTGTTGCCCTGTGGCTGAGGGCTATAGCGTCCTAGCTCACAACAACCTCAAACTCTTGGGCTCAGGTGATCCCCTTGCCTCAGTCTCCCAAGTAGCTAAGATTACAGGCATTCGACTCAACACCAGGACAGCAGGATAGTCTTTTTTTTTTTTTAGAGACAGTCTCACTTTATCACCCTGATAGTGCCGTGATGTCACAGCTCAGAGCAACCTCCAACTCCTGGGCTTAGGGGATTCTCTTGCCTCAGCCTCTGGAGTAGCTGGAACTACAGGCGCCTGTCACAACGCCTGGCTATTTTTTGTTGCAGTTTGGCCAGGGCTGGGTTCAAACCTGCCACCCTTGGTATATGGGGCTGTCCTAGTTTTTTTTTTTTTTTAAGCAGAGATGGGGTCTCGCTCTTGCTCAGGCTGGTCTCAAACTCTTGAGCTCAAGCAATCCACTGGGCTTGGCCTCCCAGAGTGTTAAGATTACAGGTGTGAGCCACTGCACCCAGCCCCATCTCACATTCTTTACACTCAGAATAGCTACTGAACACCTGTAAAGAGAGGGAGAGAATGAATCTGTGTACTGTTGATGGGCATGTCATATGGTGCAGCAGGACTGGAAAACAGTATGGAGGTTCCTCAAAAAATTAAACAGAAAATTACTATAGGATCCAGTAATCCCATGTCTGAGTGTATACTCCAAAGGATCAAAGCTGAGGTCTCAAAGAGCTATTTGTATATCCATGTTCATGGCAATGTTGGAACCTCATATCTTCTTAATAGCCAAAATATGGAAGCACCCCAAGTATCCATCAATGGATGAATGGATAAACAAAAAGTTTATGTGTGTATACATGTGTATATATATATTTATATGTATGTGTCTATATATATACACACAATGGAATATATTCAGCTTTAAGCAGGAAGGAAAAATGGTTTTTTTTGAGACAAAGTCTAATTATGTTGCCCTCTGTAGAGTGCTTAGGCATCACAGCTCACAGCAACCTCAAACTCTTGGGCTTAAGCGATTCTCTTGCCTCAGCCTCCAAGTAGCTGGGACTACAGGCACCCACCACAATGCCCAGCTATTCTTTGTTGTAGTTGTCATTGTTTAGCTGGCCCGGGCTGGGTTCAAACCCACCAGCTCTGGTGTATGTGGCTGGTGCTGTAACTACTATGCTACAGGCGTCAAGCCAGGAAGGATTTTTTTTGTTTTTTTTGTTTTTTTCTTTTGAAACAGAGTCTCAAGCTGTCACCCTGGGTAGAGTACTGTGGTGTCACAGCTCACAGCAACCTCAAACTTAAGCAATTCTCTTGCCTCAGCCTCCCAAGTAGCTAGGACTATAGGTACCCACCACAATGCCTGGTTATTTTATTTTTTAATTCTTTTTTTATGTATTTTTTATTTTATTTATTTAGAGACAGAGTTTCACCTTGTCGCCTTTGGTAGAGTGCGATGGCATCACAGCTCACAGCAACATCCAGCTGTTCGGCTTAGGAGATTCTCTTGCCTTAGCCTCCCAAGTAGCTGGGACTATAGACACCAGCCACAATGCCCAGTATTTTTTGTTTGGAGTTTAGTCAGGGCCAGGTTCAAATTCGCCATTCTCAGTATGTGGGGCTGGTGCCCTACTCATTGAGCCACAGGCACCGCCCACGCCCAGCTATTTTTTTTTGCAGTTGTCATTGTTGTTTAGCTGGCTGAGGCAGGGTTCAACCGGCCAACTTTGGTGTACATGGCTGGTGCCATAACCACTGTGCTACAGACACCGAGCCATCCTCATATCTTCTTAATAATGTTTTCTTTTTTCTAGCTTACTTTATTGTGAGACTATATGATATATATATAACATATAAAATATATGTTAGTCAACTGTTGATGTTATCAGTATAACTTTGGTCAACAGGAGACTGTTAGTAATTAAGCTTTTGGGAAGTCAAAAATTATATACAAATTGTCAACTACAAAAGGTGTTGGTGCCTATAACCCTTGTGTTATTCAAGAGTCATCTGTAATCATTTTCCAACCTAAAGTTGCCTTCTCAAAGAAACTTTGGCTTTATCTAAAATAATATTCCTAGGGTGAGGTGCAATAACTCCCACCTGTAATCCCAGCACTCTGGGAAGGCAAGGTGGGTGGATCACTTGAGCTCACAAGTTGGAGACCAGCTGAGCAAAGTGAGATCCTGTCTCTAAAAAATAGCCTGTTGTTGTGGCGGGCCCCTGTAGTCCCAGGTACTTGCAAGCTGAGGCAAGAGGATTTCTTGCCTTGGAGCTTATAGCTTAGTGGTTAGGGTAATGGGCACCTACAATGGGGCTGGCGGATTCAAACCTAGCCCAGGACTGCTAAATAACAATGACAACTACAACAATAATAACAATAACAAAAAATAGCAGGTGTGCCTGTGGCCTAGCTACTTGGGAGGCTGAGGCAAGAGAATTGCTTAAGCCCAAGAGTTTGAGGTTGCTGTGAGTTGTGTGTGATGCCATGGCACTCTACCGAGGGTGACATAATGAGACTCTCTATCTCAAAAAAAAAACAAAAGAGGATTTCTCAAGCCTAAGAGTTTGAGTTTGCTGTGCTATGATGGCACAGTACCCTACCCAGGGCAACAGAATTGAGACTTTGTCTCAAAACAAATAAATAAATAAAATATTTAGCAATGAAAACTTAGCAATGAAAAATTACTAAGCGTTCAATGAATGTGTAAAAATACAACTCATCATGGAGAGAAAAAAAAAAAATCAATCAACTGACACAGACCCAGAATGGCAGAGAGGATGGAATTAGTGGGCAAGATCATGTTAAGTAGATACCTATCTATACAGATACAGATAGATTATGTGTGTACATGTGGATGTTTGATCTATCTATCCTGAATCAAACTTTTAGAGATGAAAAGTACACTGAATGGGCCAGGCATGGTGGCTCATGGATTAGTGTAATCCTAACACCCTGGGAGGCCGAGGTGGGTGGATTGCTTGAACTCATGAGTTTGAGACCAGACTCAGCTAGGTGGAGACTCCATCTCTAAAAATAGATGAGTGTTGTGGAGGTGTCTGTAGTCCCAGCTTCTCAGGAGGCTGAGGCAAGAGGATCACTTGAGCCCAAGAATTTGAGCTGACATAGCTGACAGCATGGCACTTTACCAAGGGTGGCAAAGTGGGACTGTATGAAGAAAGAAAGGAAGGAAGGAAGGAAGAAGAAGAAAGGAAAGAAACTCTTTCCTTTCTTAATAAACATTATTAAGAAGATATGAGGATGGCTCAGTGTCTGTAGCACAGTGGTTATGGCACCAGCCATATACACCAAAGTTGGCCGGTTGAACCCTGCCTAGGCCAGCTAAACAACAATGACGACTGCAACAAAAAATAGCCGGGTGTGGGCGGTGCCTGTGGCTCAGTGAGTAGGGCACCAGCCCCACATACTGAGAGTGGTGAGAGAAGAAAGAAAAGAAAGGAAGAAAGAAAGAAAGAAGGAATGAAGGAAGACTGAATGGAATTGACAGCGTCTTAGTCACAGCAGATGACAAGATTAATGAACTTGACAGAGTAAGAGAAACCACCCAAAATGAAACACAAAGAAAAACAAAGGCCAAAAATAGATGAACAAAGAGTTACAGGATGATTTTAAGAAAGCTAATATACATGTAACTGTAGTCTCCAACAACTGGGATTCCAGTCTAAAAGGAGGAGGCATAGAAAAAGTATCCAAAGAAATAATAGATAAAAAATTTTCTAATTTGATAAAATCATACCTACAGATGATACACCCACCCAGGAAATTCAATAAACTCAAAGCACAAGAAACATTGAAGAAAACAACTATACCAAATCACGTCTTCATCAGACCACTTTAAACCAGCAATAGAAAGAAAATCTAAAGGCAGCCAGAGAAAAACCAACTATAGTAGACCCTCCATAGTTGACCACCTCCTTAAGTTGACCTAATTTTCATAGACTGGATATGCACCACATGTACGTATCAGTACAATAGGCCTAGTTACTTGTGTTGACCACCTCTGTATATTGACCAGTTTGTTACAGTTTGTAAATTGACCTTGGGTGGTCATAGAGGTTCTACTGTATAAAAATAACAGCAATCTTCTTATTAGAATCCATGTGATAGAAGAGAAACATTTTATTTTATCTATCTATCTATTTATATATATATTGACATATATATATATTTGTAAATTTTGTTTAAAGAGAAAGTTTAGAGCACTGCCAAAGAGAGTTGGAAGTGGATCCATCTCAAGAAGAGAAAGACTTAAAGAAACATTTTTAAAGTACTGAAAGGAGGTGAGAGGAGGGTGACAGGTGAAAAATTACCTATTGGGTACAATGCACACTATTCAGGTGAAGGGTACACTAAAAACTCTATACAATTTATCCATGTAATGAAAACCACTGGTACCCCTGAATCATTGACAGAAAAAAAAGTACTAAAAGGAAAAAGAACTATCAGTCTAGAATTCTATATACCCAATGAAAATATCGTGCAAGAAAATAGGAAAACTAGAGATTTGTAGTCAGAAAACATATTAGCTGACCTGAACTACAAGAAATAGTAAAGGAAGTTCTTCAGCTAGAACAAAAATGGTATCAGATGAAATCTGGATCTATACTAACTAATGAGGAGACTTGAAATGGTGATTATGCAGATAAATATAAACATTTTTTTATTATGTTAAAAATCTCTTTCCTAACTTGAAAAAGGACATCTGGAAAAACCTATAACTAACATCATACTTAATGTTGAATTACTTTAGCCCCATGGTCAGGATCAAGAGAAAGATGTTTGCTTTCACCACTTGGGTTTGATATTGTTCTGGAAGTTCTAAACAGCACAATGAAGTAAGGGAAAGAAAGTGATGGAATCCAGCTAGGAAAAAAAAAAGTAAAACTATATTTACAGAAGATGTGATCATCTATGTGGAAAATTCTATAGAATGTACTCACAAAGGCTGACAAAAGGTGTACAAGATCTATACATTGAAAACTGCAAAACATTGCTGAAGAAAAAGAAAGAAAACCCAAATAAATGGAGAGCTGTTTTATGTTCATGCATCAAAGGACTCAATATTGGTTAAGATGGTGATTCTTTTCAAGTTGATTCACAAAATCAGCATAGTTCTGATCAAATTCCTGGTGGGCTTGTTTGGTAGAATGAGTGGATTCCAAAATTTATCTAGAAATGCAAAGGAGTTAGAAGGGACAAAATAACATTGAAGAGAACAAGTTAGAGGATTTAATGCTATTTGTTATAAGGCTATAGTATAAAAGTAGTAGGTTATTGGTGCAGATAATATAAGAATAGATCAAAGGAATAGAATGGAGCCAAGAAATGGAACTCCACATAAGTGGTCAACTAATTTTCAGCAAAGATGCAAAGGCAATTCACTAAGGAAAGAATTGAAATATTTTAATCATTTAAATAGGTCAGTGGAACAGAATAGAAAGGCCAGATACAGACCTACACATATATGGTCAATTGACTTTCAACAAAGGTACAAAGGCAATTCAGTGAGAAAGAAAGAACAGTCTTTTCAACGAACAGTGCCGAAACCATAGGACATCCATATGCAAGAAACAAACAAACCAAAAATCTCAAAAGGGATCATAGAACTAAATGTTAAATTGTAAAACTTAGAACTATAAAACATCCAGAAGAAAGTATAGGAGAAAACCTTTGTGATCTTAGGTTTAGCAAAGATTTCTTAGATACTACCTCAAAAGCATTATCCATAAAAGCAAAAAAATCAATAAACTGGGCTTCATCAAAATTAGAAACACCTCTTCAAAAGACACTGGTAAGAGAATGAAAAGACAAGCAACAGACTGGGAGACAATATGCAAATTACATGTCTGATAAAAACTAGTGTACAGAATAGATAAAGGACTCTCAAACCATAATGAGAAGAAAATAACCCAATTTTAAAATGGGGGAAATATTTGACTACATTTCACCAGAGTAGATATACAAATAAGTACAGAAAAAATACTCAGCATTATTGGTTATTAGAGAAATGCAAATAAAAACCTCAATGAGATAACAGCACACCTGTTAGAATGGCTAAAATAAGAAAGACTGGCCATTCACACATTGGCCTAAGAATGTGGAGGCACAGGAACTGTCAAACACTGCTGACAGGGATGGAAAATGGAGAAACCACTTGGATAACCAGTTTGGTAATTTTTTTTTTTAATTAAACATGTGGCTGGACACAGTGGTTCATGCTTGTAATCCTAGCACTTTGGGAAGCTTAGGTAGAAGGATTCCTTGAGATCAGGAGTTCAGAATAAGACCCTATCACTACTCAAAAGATAGAAAAAATCAGCCAGGTGTTGTGAGCTACACTGACGCTAATGCCAGGGCACTCTGCCCAGGGCAACAGAGCGAGGCTGTGTCTCAAAAAAAAAGTTGGCCAGGCATGGTAGCTCATGCCCTGTAATCCTGGCACTCTGGGAGGCCGAGGCAGGTGAATTGTCTGAGCTCACAAGTTCAAGACCAGCCTGAGAAAGACCTCATCTCTAAAAATAGCCAGGCCTTGTGGAGGGTGCCTGTAGTCCTTCCGCCTACTTGGGAGGCTGAGGCAAGAGAATTACTTGAGCCCAAGAGTTTGAGGTTGCTGTGAGCTGTGACGCCACAGCAGTTCTCTGGAGGGTGACAAAGTGAGACTGTTTTAAAAAGAAAAAATTAAGGGGTGTAATCAAGAGCCAAGCACTGAACACCCCCAATTCTAATTCTAGAGAGCTCTGGCACAAGCTGGCCCCAACGCCTGAGCTGGCTCAGTCTTGTCCCCCCTCAAGGTGTTCTAGGGGTGTCCAGGGAGCCAACATTCCCACAGGGGTACTATGCTGACCCTCACCCACACCCATTCCTCTGGCCACTTGGCTGATATAGTTCTTTGCCCAATACCCATTTCCCCCCAACACAGCCCCTCATTGCCCATTTGGTGGGGCAGGTGGCCACCTTGTTGGGCAGTTTCAGAGATGTGGGTAGAGTCCTCATGGAGTTTTTCCTTGAGGATCCTGAATTAGACTTCATAGATGCAGTCGCCTGCTTTCACCTTGATGCTCTGGGGCGACTGGTCAGGCTCTGCTTTTTCTAAGAATCCAAAAGGCTTCTGGCTAAAGCATAGGGAGCGACACCTCCTTGACTCTTGATAAGGATGATGCTGAGTCATGGGCCAGGAAATTTGCCTTGGCCCTATAATCTTTTGAGATCACTTTTGCACCTTCGGAGCCTCAGTTTCCCTGCCAGTAGGCTTCCTTAAGCCCGCATTACTAGGAAAATAAGTGATAGAATGAAGTAGGCAATGGTGTAAGAAATTGTGCAGGGCATCATTTTCCACTTTCCAAGCCTTGGGTGGAAAGAGGCATAGCTTCCCAGAAACTTTCAGTGTTTGATCAAGCAGACAATGAAGAGAATGATCATTCAATCATTCTTTCCCAGGAGAACTCAAACAACAAACTTCTTCCTGTGGAAAGAGCTACAGATGATATTGATTAGGACTAGCTCTTGGTTAGCCTCACCCAGGGCTCCTCCAACATTCGGTCCTGTGTATAGGCTTTGCTATTGCAGTTTCTAATATGGGAGCACAAATGGCACGAGGCTAACATTGTCCTTAAGAAATGTAATTAAGGCTCGGCGCCTGTAGCACAGTGGTTAAGGTCCCAGCCACATACACCCAGGCTGGCAGGTTCGAACCCAGCCCAGGCCAGTTAAACAATAATGACAACTGCATTAGAAAATAGCCAGGTGTCGTGGCAGGTGCCTGTAGTCCCAGCTACTTGGGACGCTGAGGCAAGAGAATTGCTTAAGCCCAAGGGTTGAGGTTGCTGTGAACTGTGACGTCACTGTACTCTACCAAGGGCGATAAAGTGAGACTCTATTTCAAAGAAAAAAAATAAGAAATGTAATTAATAAAAATAAAAAGGTACTTAGAAAAAAACAAAAACGTATGACAGCCATTGTTCTCCTAGGTATTTACCCAAAAGGTATGAAAATATATGGCCATCGGCTGGGTGCCCGTAGGTCAATGGTTAGAGTGCCAGGCCCTGCACATCAGGGCTGGCAGATTTGAACCCAGCCCAAGGTGTGCTTTAACAAAAGAAATGAAAAAAGAAGAAAAGAAATGTCCATGAGAAGATATGTACACAAATGTTCGGAACAGCCTTATTTGAAAGAACAAAAAACTGGAGCTCTCCCAGCACTCTGGGAAGTGAAGGCAGGTGGATTTCTTGAGATCAGGAGTTTGAGACCAGCTGAATTAGACTAAGACCCCCAGCTCTAAAAATAATAGCCAGCCATTGTTGCAGGTGCCTGTAGTCCCAGCTACTGAGGAGGCTGAAGGAAAGGATCACTTGAGCCCAGGAGTTTGAAGTTGCTGTGAGCTATGACTCCATAGCACTCTACCCAGGGTGATAAAGTGAGACTTTGTCTCAAAAGAAAAACAAAACAGGCTTGGCACCTGTGGCTCAAGTGGCTAAGGCGCCAGCCACATACACCTAAGGTGGCGGGTTCGAATCCAGCCTGGACCCGCCAAACAACAATGACGGCTGCAACCCCAAAATAGCCGGGCATTGTGGCGGACGCCTGTGGTCCCAGCTACTTGGGAGGCTGAGGCAGGAGACTCGCTAGAGCCCAGGAGTTGGAGGTTGCTGTGAGCTGTGAAGCCATGGCACTCTACCCAGGGGGATAGCTTGAGGCTCTGTCTCAAAAAAAAAAGAAATTGCAGTATAGGCTTGGTGCCTGTACCTCAAGCTGCTAAGGCCCCAGCCACATACGCCAGAGCTGGCGGGTTCAAATCCATTCTGGTCCTGCCAAACAACAATGACAACTACAACCAAAAAATAGCCAGGCATTGTGGTGGGCACCTGTAGTCCCAGCTACTTGGGAGGCTGAGGCAAGAGAATCGCTTAAGGCCAGGAGTTGGATGTTGCTGTGAGCTGTGATGCCATGGCACTCTACCCAGGGGGACAGCTTGAGGCTCTGTCAAAGAAAGAAAGAAAGAGAGAAAGAGAGAGAGAGAGAGAAATTGTAGTATATTCATACAATGGGAAACTACTCAGTAATAAAAAGATACGAACTACTAACACACACAGTGGAAGGGATGGGTCTCAGGATAATTATGCAGAATGAAAGAAGCCAGACAAAACCCAGTATGTACTGGCTGACTCCATTCATACATAAAAACACCCCAAATTGCAAACTAGTCTGTGGTGACAGAAAGCGGATAAGTGGTTGCTATAGGGGGTGGACAGGGGATAGTGAGGAGAAATGGGAAGCTGGGATGCCAAAGGGCAGGAGGAGACTTTTGGTGTGATGGATATGTTCACCGTTGTGATTGTGATGATTCTGTGGTATACATACGCCCAAACTTCTCAGATCGTACACTGTAAATATGTGCAGTTTATTTCATGTCAATAACATAATTAATGAGGCTTACACTTTGGACAAAGGAGAGCCTTATTTCTCATACGTGGGCAGACACTCCAGCAGGTTGGGAGGCTGAGCCCTGGCCAGAAGCCAGGCACGTGTGCTTCAGAGACAAAAGACAACAGGATTTTATACTGAGTGAGGTGGTCAAATATACATATTTAACAAGCTATCGGAGGAGTCGGGAATAGTTCTGAATGAAATCCCAAGCATGCAACTCTGCTCTGTCTCTCCCATCCTGGCAAGGCTGGGAACTCAGTTTTCCAGTGTTTCTGGGGTCCCCTTGGCCAAGCAGGTTCCATTCAGTTAGCAGAGGGCTTACAGGTTTTTTTTTTCTGAGACAGTGTCTTACTATGTCACCCTCGGTAGAGTGCCATGGTGTCACAGCTCATAGCAACCTCAAACTCTTGGGCTTACGCAATTCTCTTTCCTTAGCCTCCCAAGTAGCTGAGACTATAGGCTCCCACCACAACACCTGGCTATTTTTTGGTTACAGTTTGTTATTGTTGTTTGGTGGGCTGGGACCGGGCTTAAACCTGCCAGCCTCAGTGTATGTGGCTGGTGTCCTACTCACTGAGCTACAGGTGCTGAGCCTAGAGTTTTATTTCTCATTCACACACCAATAGCTCAGTAACTATGGTGGAGAGGAGTCTGCATGTCAGAACATGGGGGACTTGGAAGCCAGATCCCGGGGGATGTGGATGATCCCAAGGAATGTATTCCCAAGGTGATGGGCAGGCACAGAGCCTTTCAGACAGGATTTGGTTGTGGGCAGCCAGCACTGTCAGCAGGATCTGAAACAGACCGGAGGGGCAAAGCAAGGGACTGTCCTCAGGAGATCCTTGCAGTGGTCTCACCAGAGAAGTGGGGATGGATTCCAGAGATAAAAGGAGGGAGATGCAACTGCATTTATGATAATTTAGGGTCCATCCCCTAGTTCCAAGGACAGTCATTTGATAACCAAATCTAGGGCAAGGAAGGCACTTGGGGGCATGAAAAGAAAAATCTTGCCATGCCTGCTTCTTTCTGATTTCTACCTTGTGAGCAGTTCTTTCTGCTGACCACAGCTGAGAGTTACCACTTGTCTGAGGGCCATGCTCTCCATTCTGGCTCACTCAGCAAGAAGGGGCCTGAGAGCCTGCCTCTGCACCTGCCTGGCCTCCAGGGCAGCAAGGGACCCCAGGGGCCAAGGGCTCCTTCTGCTGATCTCAGGGGCCCTGCCTTCACCTAGCCCAAGCCAGGAACTGGTTTCCCTCCGAAGTCACGTTCTTCCTTTGGGCTGCCCTGTGTCTCTCTGGGTGTAACACAAGCCATGCATTTTCAGCCCACCCTGTGACTTGATTAAATAAGTCTGGAGTCAATGCCTGGCTTTCCCACCCACATCCTTACTACTCACAGTCCCACCTCAGCTTACTCCTAAAATGCAGCAGCTGCCACTGTCCCCTGATTAATAGATGACTCCATCAGGTGACAGAAATCTAAATATAACTGTGGCTGGCTGACTAGCTGGCTGGCTTCCTGGCTTCCTATGTGCAATCAGGGCAAGAGATCAGTACTTGTACCTTCACCAAACTGCAGATCCAGATCCTAGCTGCTGGAGCAGCCCTCAGGGTACAAGCTTGCTATGGAGAGGAGAGGAGGAGAGGAGGTTTGTGGTAGGAGATAGCTCAGTCCAGAGAAAGATGAAGGCCAAACCCAAGGCCAGAGGCAAAATTAAGACCCTAAGTGACAGATTCCTATAAGATTCATTGTACCTAATGGGGAATCTGCAATGAACCCTCCATTGATGCTTGAATACATTTCCTAAACCAGGTGTTTTATTCTTTTATCCATTTATTCATTCGCGCAGCAAATATTCACCAAAGCCCTGCAGACCTATATCCTGCCTTCAAAGAGTAGAGTCTAAAAAAAATTTACAATGACAAACACTATGAAAGGACTCTTAAGAAGGTTTTCAGCCCAGATCTGGGAGAGGTTGGGTCAGGAAAGTTTTGCTAAATGAGATACCAGTCAGACTCAAGTGCCAGGGGATTAGGAGGAATAAGTGGAGAGAGACATGCGAGGTGGGACAGATGGGAAGAGATGCCTTCCAGGAACTCTAAGTAGTCTGGATATTGGGGACTTAGGGTGACTGGGGGTGGGGGCTTGAACAAGGTGAGGCAAGGCTAAGCAGGTTGTCAGGCTCCCAATCTTGAAGGCCTTCATTCATTCACTAACTCCCTGAATAAATATTCACTAGCATCTACTGTGGGCAGACATTGTGCTAGGAAATTAAGAACAGCCTTAGAGGCTCGGCTCCAGTAGCACAGTGGTTAGGGCACCAGACTCATACACTGAGGGTGGCAGGTTTGAACCCATCCTGGGCCAGCCAAAAAAAAAAAAGTAAACTTGGGCTCAGCACCTGTAGCTCAAGCAACTGAGGTGTCAGCCACATACACCAGAGCTCGCAGGTTCAAATCCAGCCCAGGTCTGCCAAACAACAATGACAACTACAACCAAAAATAGCCGGGTGTTGTGGCAGGCACCTATAGTCCCAGCTACTTGGGAGGCTGAGGCAAGAGACTCGCTTAAGCTCAGGAGTTGGAGGTTGCTGTGAGCTATGACACAACACCACTCTACTCAGGGTGACAGCTTGAGGCTGTCTCAAAAAAAAAAAAGTAAACTTGGGTGGTACCCGTGGCTCAGTGAGTAGGGCGCCAGCCCCATATAGCGAGAGTGGTGGGTTTGAACCTGGCCCTGGCCAAACTGCAACAGAAAAATAGCCCGGCATTGTGGCGGGCTCCTGTAGTTCCAGCTACTCAGGAGGCTGAGGTAAGAGAATTATCTAAGCCCAAGAGCTGGAGATTGTTGTGAGCTGTGATGCCATAGTATGCTACTGAGGGCAACAAAGTGAGACTCTGTCTCTAAAAAAAAAGAACAGTCTTAGATTCATTTAAAAATTTGTAGTAACTGGGCCAGGCACAGTGGCTCACACCTGTAATCCCAACACTCTGGGAAGCTAAGGTGGGTGGATTGCTTGAGCTCATGAGTTCGAGACCAGCCTGAGTAGAGCGAGACCCTGTATCTAAAAAATAGCCAGGCATTATGGTGGGTACAGATAGTCCCAGCTATTCAGAATCACTTGAGCCCATGGATTTGAGGTTACTGTGAGCTATGATGCCAAGGCACTCAACCCCAGAGTGACTGAGTAAGACTCTTGTCTAAAAAAATAATAATGATAAAAAAACTGTAGTAACTGTAATCTCTCCTGACTTCTTCGAACAACAAAACATTTTTGATCACACACTACCAGTGATTCCAATTATTTACATATAATTACTTATACTACTACTATTACTTTTCCCAAAATGTACTTATCACTCAGAATGAGAGTCATTGTCAATGTTAGGGGATGTAAATGTGTGTTTCAAACATTCTTTTTGATAATTCTTCTCATGCCCTCTTGCTCCAGATTTGTGTTGGACCTGATTAGATCATTGTTTTTGCCTTACAGCGTTGCTAACGAAGGACTTCTAACAGGCATCGGCGAGTCATAAGTCTACCATTTCCTCGTTTGGGGCTTGTGCTGGTTTTATTAGTTTATCTTTAATCTGCTTATCTTTATAAGCCATGCATCCAGTTTTTGTGTGTTGATTTAGTGATAATGAGACTATACAATCAAAGAATCTGTTTAGCTGGTCCCATTTAAGCTGCAATACATAACAAAGTGGTGCAAGCAAAGATCCTGGTTGTTGCACTATCCTCTCTTCCCTACCAGCTATGGGCCTCCACTGGCTGTGGGCCTCCGCCACCTCCTCCATCAAGACACCTTGTGTGCCCTGCCCTATACTTAAGGTGAACTGATCTCTATACCGGGACCCCAGTACCAATCTGCCTGATATATATTAGCCATATTTGACATATGCCAACCTGTTTAGATTTAATACAAAAATCACACAATGCTAGGTCATTTTGCAGATCTCTGGAAACAGAACCCAAGCTCATGGTAGCTAAAATCTGTTATTCAGAGATGGAGAAAACTCTGACATAGGCTACAGGAAGCATTGAATATGGGATCCTTGATTCCCTGCCTAATGGCCTCCAGTGAGAAAAACTCAAATCCCTTATTGTGGTCCCCAAGTAAAGCAACTGTATCATTTATTGCCCAAACTCAAACACTTTGAAAGTGGAAGGGGCAGGACAATTTTTAAACCAGGCATAATTCAGATAATAGGTCTCACCTCGCCCTCACCATGCTACACATTCCCACCCTATTACCTCATTCTATTTCTGAAAAGTAGCAATCTTTCTTCCCCACTTGGGCCTAGCAGATGGCTCCTGCAAAGAAGGGTGGTAAGAAGAAGGGCTGCTCTGCCATCAATGAGGCGGCAACCTGAGAATACACCATTGACATTCACAATCACATTTGTGGAGTGTGTTTCAAGAAGCTGTCCTTCCAGCACTCAGAGAGATCCACAAATTTGTCATGAAGGAGATGGGGACTCCAGATGCATTGATGCCAGGCTCAACACAGCTATCGGGGCTGAAGGGATAAGGAATGTCCCAAATCGCATCCGTGTGTGGTTGCCCAGAAAATGTACTGAGGATGAAGATTCACCAAATGAGTCCTATACTTTAGGTTGTCTGTGTACCTGTTACCACTTTCAAAAATCATTAGTCAATACGGAGAAGACTAACCTCTGATAGTCATAGGAAATTACAAAACCACAAAGAAAGTCGTAGTTAGCACTATGTAAAATGGTGTTTTTACCTTATTTGCTTATATATTACATCTTTTCCTCTAGATAGTAAGCTCCATGAGAGCAAGAGCGTTGTCCCTTTCATCATGGTATCCCCAATGCCTAAAACAGTGCCTGGTAAGTAGTGATCACTCTTTGAATACTGAATGAAGGAATTAATGAAATAACCATTCTAGAAGCTTTGTGACTTGACCAAGGTAACCTGTCCAGTAAGGGTGGATCTGAGGCTTACATTAATCAGTCTCCTTCTGTTTCTCCACCTGTCAGTCACACAGCAGGGTCCTGAGAGCCCAGCTTGGAGAGTCACCTGGCTCTGGGGCAGAAATGAGGCCATTTAGGTAGAAGCCAGTCTAGGAAAAAGACCCTGCACCTCATCTCTGTGGACTTGCCTTTCTGGTCTCTCTATATGGATTGCTCTTCCCGGCCTTCATCTGCAGAACTCCTGCTCATCGTTTAGTTAGATGACAGGATACAATATAAACTTATAAAAACTAGAAACCATAGGCAAAATATTTACCAATTTGACTTTGTACATATTAAAAACCAGAAACTTTCATATAGAGATAGACATTACAAAGTTAAAACGTAAGTAAGAGGCTGGAACAAAATACTTGTAACACATAGCCAGAGGATTACTATCCATAATATATAGAGGGCTCCTATAAATAAATGAAAAGACAGATTAAACCATTATTTAAAATTCAGGCAGGCTTGGCACCTATAGCTCAGTGGCTAGGGTGACAGCCACATACCCTGGGGCTGGTGGGTTCGAGCCCAGCCTGGGGCCCACCAAACAACAAAAAGTAGCCGGGCATTATGGCAGGTGCCTCTAGTCCCAGCTACTTGGGAGGCTAAGGCAAGAGAATTGCTTAAGCCCAAGAGTTTGAGGTTGCTGTGACACCACGGCACTCTACCAAGGGTGACATAGTGAGACTCTGTCTCAAACAAACAAACAAAAAGAAAAAAACCTCAGGCAGAGTGAATAAACAAACTGTGGTACACCCATGCAATGAAATATTATGCAGTGATAAAAAGAAATGAGCTGGCTAAGAGCAGTGGCTTGCACCTGTAATCCTAGCACTCAGGGAGGCCAAGGTGGCTGGATTGCCTGAGTGTAGGTGTTCGAGACCAGCCAAAGCAAGAATGAGACCCTGTCTCTACTATAAATAGAAAAACTAGCTGGGCATTGTGGCAGGTCCTTGTAATCCCAGCTACTTGGGAGGCTGCAACAAGACGATCACTTGAGCCCAGGAGTTTGAAGTCGCTGTAAGCTATGACATCATGGCGTTCTAACCAGGATGACCGAGTGCAACTGTCTCAAAAACAAAAAAAGACGTATCAAGCCATGAAAAGACACAGAGGAACCCTAAATGCAGGTTGCCAAAGTGAAAGAAGCCAATCTGAAAAAGCAGTGTACTAGATGATTCCAACCACAGGACATTCTGGAAAAAGCAAAACTTAATGAGATAACGAAATGATGAGTGGTTGCTGGGGGGTTGGGAGAAGTGGGGGAAAGATGAATAGGTGGAACGCAGGGAATTTGGGGGGCATGAAAATTACTGTATGTGATACTGTAGTAGTGGACATGTGAAAATATGCATTTGTCAAAACCTGTAGAACTTTATGGCACAAATTAATGTACGTAGATTTTTAAAAAATTATTTAGAAGGTCAGGGAATCCCAGGAAGGAATTTGGACTTTGATGAGAGAATCTGCCTGTGTTACAAATAAATGAAACAACCCCATTGAAGGTGACTGGGGAAGAAGGTGCTGACTGAAGTGACTTTGGAGATGAGTGGAGTCTATAAGACAAAAGGCAAAAAGAAAAGTTTGTAAGACTGAATTCTAGTTGATAAAGTTGTTTCTCACACAGATATGGGTTAACAATTATGGTACTACTGTATATATGTATTTGAAATCAAACAATTTGTTGTAACCCAGCCCTCTTTCCCCTGCCCACTCCTGTTCCCCAGCCCTCACCTGTTCCCCCTCCAACCCATTTCCCTCCTCCTCCCTTCTCCCCCCCCAGAGTTAACTCGGGAACAAGACAAGTCCCTCCTCCCCCCATGGTGGCTGAGAACAGTGCTTCCCAGCCACGTTCCCAGGCCCCCTTCTCTGCCCTAGGGTTGCCAAGAACAAGCTTCAGGTGCAAAGAAGAAAGTCCCAAGTTTCACAAAACCCCCAAGTTCTCAGTAGACGAACAATGGTGGAAAACTCACCGAGAGTTGATTAATTACTGTTGTATAACCATAACCATTGTGATATGAGATGTATCCATTGTCAACCAAAACTGTATTAATTATTGTTCCATTGCTGTATCCACGACTACCTGAGTTGTAACCCCCCCTTAACCAGCCATGTTTTGCTTCTGTAATATACTTACACAAAGCCTATAAAAGGCAACTCACCCTCACACCTGGGCGGCTGACTGTCTCTCGGAGCAGCAGCCCCTGCAGCAGGTAAAATAAATTACCAATTAATTAACTTAAGTGGGGGTCCAATTCTATTTTTCCAGGTCTCCTAAGTTATTTGAAATTAAGTAAACAGATGCCTAATGGTGAGAACCAGCTTTAGAACTATTTGTGTGCCAATGGAGTAGCATTGGAGACATCAGTATGAGCTGATGTTTAGCTTAAGATAGACATACGTGTTTATAGTAAAAACATTTATAGACATGTTCATATACACATGTTAATAAGCATACATGGTATTTCTTTGCTCTGTCCTCTGAGTGAGCCTGAGAGAAATGACACTCAGTAGCAGTGAACACACCTAGGACTGTATCTTGATATGTAAAATCATTTTACACTAAAGGAACCAGTGATCCTTGGAGAAATGGTTTATTATAGGACTGAGAAAGGAGATATAGAAAATGAGACTGAAGCATCTTGTATTGCCAGAAAGTAAGGAAATCCTCAAGAAAACCAAACCAGGCTCGGCGCCTATAGCTCAACCGGCTAAGGCGCCAGCCATGTACACCTAAGGTGGTGGGTTCGAATCCCCAGCCCGGACCCGCCAAACAACAATGACGGCTGAAACCAAAAAATAGCCAGGCGTTGTGGTGGGCGCCTGTGGTCCCAG
>CAUYTI010038588.1:0-34794 GCA_963575145.1 Galago senegalensis | reverse complement strand
GGATCCCCCACGAGGTGCACGTCCATCATGCTCCCGGGTCCCACACGAGGTGCACATTTGCCACGCTCCCAGATCCCCCACGAGGCGCACGTCCATCATGCTCCCGGGTCCCACACGAGACGCACGTCCATCATGCTCCCGGATCCCACACGAGGCGCACGTCCACCATGCTCCCGGATCCCACACGAGGCGCACGTTTGCCATGCTCCCGGATCCCACACGAGGTGCACGTCCCCCACGCTCCCGGATCCCACACGAGGAGCACGTCCACCATGCTCCCGGATCCCACACGAGGCGCACGTTTGCCACGCTCCCGGATCCCACACGAGGCGCACGTCCACCATGCTCCCGGATCCCACACGAGGTGCACATTTGCCACGCTCCAGGATCCCACACGAGGTGCACGTTTGCCACGCTCCCGGATCCCACACGAGGCGCACGTCCACCATGCTCCAGGATCCCGCACGAGGCGCACGTCCACCATGCTCCCGGATCCCACACGAGGCGCACGTTTGCTACGCTCCCAGATCCCACACGAGGCGCACGTCCACCATGCTCCAGGATCCCGCACGAGGCGCACGTCCACCATGCTCTAGGATCCCGCACTGAGGCGCACGTCCACCATGCTCCAGGATCCCGCACGAGGCGCACGTCCATCATGCTCCTGGATCCCACACGAGGCGCACGTTTGCCACGCTCCCGGATCCCACACGAGGCGCACGTTTGCTACACTCCCGGATCCCCCACGAGGTGCACGTTTGCTACGCTCCCGGATCCCACACGAGGCGCACGTCCACCATGCTCCAGGATCCCGCACAAGGCGCACGTCCATCATGCTCCTGGATCCCACACGAGGTGCACGTCCATCATGCTCCCGGATCCCACACGAGGCGCACGTTTGCCACACTCCCGGATCCCACACGAGGTGCACGTTTGCTACGCTCCCGGATCCCACACGAGGTGCACGTTTGCTACGCTCCCGGATCCCACACGAGGCGCACGTCCACCATGCTCCAGGATCCCGCACGAGGCGCACGTCCATCATGCTCCTGGATACCACACGAGGTGCACGTTTGCCACGCTCCCGCATCCCGCACGAGGCGCACGTCCACCACGCTCCAGGATCCCGGCTGTCAGAGAGCAGGCGCGGGGCTGCCTGAGCCAGGCAGCCAACAGACCAGGAAGAAGACTCCTGAGCAAGTGCTTGGTTGCAACTGCAGGATGAAGAGATGACGGCCAGCAGCTCTAACGCCTCCCACCTGTTCCCTTCCACATATGACCTGCCCCCCTCAACCAGGTGGAAGCCCACAGGAAGCCCCTGGAAGCCCACGGCTCTGCTCCTAGGCAACTCCACAGCCAGCACATTGCATGCAGACCACTGCAGGGCACACATCCTCACACGTCAGAACCAGGACCTGCGCAGGCTGAGAAGGACGAGGTAACTGCCCCCACCGCCTCCTTAACAAACTTGAGATTGCTACAAACTGGACATTCAAAGCATGTTCTTCAGAATTCCTGACAAATCAATCTGAAGAGCTATGACCTAACTCAGAGGATGTCTGGAAAACTGGATATGTAAACTAGAAAACTAAATTAAAATAAAAAACACAAAACAAAAAGACAAGCAATCACAGCAGGTCTAATTTTAATTGCAAGTGGATATTTAATCAATAACTTTCGCCCTTCAGAGCTGCATCTGCATTTAGGATTATGAGGTACTAAGGTGCAAATTTATTAAGACTCATTAACAAGAAAGAGTCATTTAAATACTGGAAGTCAGACCCAGTTTAGACCAAATGCTTAGAGTCCCCTAATGACCCGGCTCCAAAAACAATAAAAAGGGAAAAGAGAAGAAGGCTGTACACAAGCTATCCTGAAGCATCCAGCGGGGCCACGCTCACTCCCAACACTAAGCAGGGCTAAGAACAGGGGATGTGTGATGACCACTCTGCCCACCGCCCTTCCCAGCAGGCCCAGACAGGAGGCTTCCTGCAGGTGGTGGGAGCCAGAGCCCCACTCTCTACCACAGAAATACCCCCTACTGCTAACATCAATTATTTTTCTCTGCTAACATCATTACTAATACTTTAAAAAAAAAAAAAAAAACTTGGTCAAACACATCTCCTTGTTTTCAACACATTTTCAACATATTTGAAATATACTTAGAACATATGTCCCTGTTTCACCTCCTTGGAGTTGAAATAATCTTCCATGCTGGGCCTTTTCTTTATCACAGCTTGGAACTAATGATAAAGGGTTTCTTTAAGTAATAAAATCAGAGAAAAATAATTCAGCTGTCACAATGATTATATATCCAAAATTTTTGACAGTCTTATTCAACCAACCTTGAAATTAAGCAAAGAATGGGAAATGTCACCCTAGCCGGGGCAAAGGCCCATACTGCTGGGCAGCGAGGCCAGGGCCAGACTCCCAGTGAACAGCAGGGAGACTCACCGAGAGGAGCTTCCACGTGATGGGACGCACCGGCTTCGGGATCCCAGACCAGCTCAGCTTCCGCAGCTCCTCTGTCGACAAAAAGCCAAAGAGTTAGCAGACTCCCCAGTCTCCCCCAGTCCTTAATATTTCCCACCAGCTGTATTAGGAGCAATGAGCCTCCTAAAAAATTAAAACTAGAATAAACCTAAATGGCAAAAATTGCTCTCAATATATGGCACAAGCGAAGTTACCAACCAAGCAAAAAGTTAGCTGTTTACATGGAAACCTCAGCAAGTCTGTGTTGGTGAAATGCACCTCCATGTCTGGGAGCTGCCCTGACAAGGTGAGGCAGCATGGACCTTCCTCCCTCAGGTGGTGATGTCCACAGGACACCAGCCTCACTCCCCCCTTTCTTCTCTCCCTTCACCCTCTCTCTCCTGAAAGCTTTTTCCACAAACTGGCCGCTTTAACTGGTCTGTCTGTCCTCCTTTCTTTCTCTCTTTCATCCCATCTCACTTTTAATATTTGTTATCTAAGAACACTTGTGTGAGGTGGTTTCCTCAGTGTTGGTTTTGAAAGAAATTGTTTCATAGAGGTAAGCTGCCTTTATACATGAATGGAGGATGTAGCATACATACACACTAGGTCAACAAAGTCTTCAAGGTAGACTAGAACAAGTCGTGGTGATCACAGTGGTGCTCACAGCCCTAAATATGGATGGGACTTGTCCTACAGGTGGGACAAGTCAGCCGCCCAGAGGCAGCGGGGCCTGGAGCAGAGTCCAGCACCTCCTCAGGGCAGGCAGGCAGGCAGGCACACAGGGGTGCACGGGGAGGACAGCAGCCCCTGGGTTCTGTCTGACCCTCTGCATCTCCTTGAGCAGCCACTCACAATGTGCCTTGAGTGGCTAGAGAATTTATTTCAATTTGTAGGTAGATCAACGCTTGTCCAATCCCACCAAAACTGAAGTAATTATTTCTTTCCTTTAAGTTAGGAATCCACTATTAGGTTCCTCTCCTAACAGCTCGAAGCTAATGATTAATACTAGGAATAAAAGAAATGATTAAAGAGAGGACTTGGCTAATATAATCAACAAAATACAAAGTCCTGACATCTAATCTTTTTCCAATTACTAAAGTCTAAGTAAAATAAGTACAGAATAATTGGGCGATGGGGCCAGCAATAACTTGCATTTTACAGCAATCTCAGAAAATATCAAATCTTCCCCAGTACCCTAAGGATATTATGAAAAGCAGGAGCCTAATATCTGAACACCAATAATGTAATGTTTACCAGTCGTGTTCCCAGGCCTCTCCTCCACACAGCTCGGCTTTCTGATTAAGGTTTATGAAAAAAGCCAAAAGAACTTGGTTGTTAATGTTCTCTGAACCTATCTCCTCATTGGAAGAAACTCACAAAAATTCAAAACTACATGATGAGACAAAGTTCTAACTCTGTTTAATTTAGTGTTTAAAGAGAGCTTTCATATGTATGACCTTATTTGACCGCAACACACAGCTTGAGGTATTTACGGCTGTGATCACCACTGTACACCCAAGAGACTGTCCCACAGAGGTTAAGTGCCTTCCCCAAAATCATAGAGGAACAAAGTCATGTTCAATACCAAGGTCTTTGCACTATATTAACTCCTATTCTTAAAAAGGCTTTTTGCAACACAAATGAATCTCATTTTGAAAACAAAGATTCCAAAAAATAATCTTAGTAGATACAAATACAGCAGAACATGTGAAGAATAAGACACACAGCAACACACACTTCAAGAATAATGGGACAGGTCAACATGAGAAACCCTCGTAACCTTGCCAATGTCCAGAACAGACTTATGCCCAGGGCCCACTAGCCCCTGCCACCTTTCTAGCACAATCTCAGTCATGCAAGGTGACCACACCTCACCCCAGCAGCCCTGGGGGCAGAGAGTCAGCCCAGAGGAAGCTGCCCCAGCCCCCACGGCTCCCCAGGCAGGGGAGAGGGCACCCTGCCGCCTTGGCCTCACAGTCACCAGCAGCTGAGTCGGCGCTGGGCCCGGGCTACTCTAGCCACTGAGCACAGACTCACTAGGGAATTCTCAGGAAGCCCCTCCTCACTCTTGGGAAAGCTCTTAGAGGCAACTCTTTCTTTCTTCCTCTGAAAACTGCCAGGGTCAGAGGCGGGTGCAGAACTGCTGTGAGCTTCTGGCACCCAACCTGCCTGAGGATGAAGCCAAGACAAGGGACCAGCAGGAAACAGTTAAACCAGACAGCCCAGTACAAGGGGATCACAAATCAACAGCTCTTCTCTACCTGCACAAAAGTAGAAAACGTCATAGGCACAAGCTTAGCAGAAGTGCACGCCATCCCACAGAGAACACCATGAGGCTTCTCCTAAGACTCAAACAGGAGAGGGGCACCAAGCTTGTGCACAGCCACACGGATGTGAACAGTGCATCCTGTGGGCAGCACCAGGCTGGCAAGGGGGGATTCCAAAGTCAGTGACACCAGACAGCCCTGTGCCCAGAAGCCCCTGTGCCTAGAAGGCCTGACCCACTTCCCAGGACACAGTAAAGGGAAACTACCAAACAGAGCCCAGAAGAATAGTACGCAGGGGCCATGACACTGCACTTGGGCAGTTCTGCCCAGTTAGGACAGCCACCCAGGTTTCCCTGAGGAAATGACAACTGACATGAGACTGAATTAACTGAGTGAAGAAGGGCCTGGGAGGAGCAGTACAGGTCCTGCAAGGGCTCATGCAAAGGCACAGAGGGATTAGAGGGGCCACAGAGGGCACAGGAGGCCACCTAATGGGCTCCTTGAGTGGCTCGGAGCACAGAAGACCATCAGGAAAGACAGGCACAGACCAGACAGACACCTGTGAGAGAAGGTTCAGGCAGCAGACTGGAGAGACGGCTGGAGCTAAGACTTGAAATCACAGCACTGTCAAGTGTCACTTAAAAGTCTTGAAGTTCTAGGCAGCGCCTGTGGTTCAAAGGAGTAGGGTACCGGCCCCATATGCTGGAGGTGGCAGGTTCAAATCTAGCCCCAGCCAAAAACTGCAAAAAAAGGAAAAAAAAAATCTTGAAGTTCCACTGGGTACAGTGGCTCACTTGTAATCCCAGCACTCTGGGAGGCCAAGGGAGATAGCTTGAGAACACAAGTTTGAGACCAGCCTAACCAAGAGCAAGACTCCATCTCTACTAAAAATCGAAAAACTGAGGCAAGAGGATCCCTTGAGCCCGAGTTGGAGGTTGCTGTGAGCTATGATGCCACAGCACTCTACCCAGGGCAACAGCCTGAGACTCTGTCTCAAATAAATAAATAAACACACAAACAAATAGAAATAAAAATCTTGAAGTTCAATGCAAAGCCAATCAAAACTCCCAAGGGATATGCGACATGTCGGAAACTTGGTAAGCTGAGCCTAAGTTCACCTGGAAGAACAAGGCTGTAAGAACAACCAATGAAGTCCCCGAAGAGAACAATGCCAAGAGGTGTGCATTAACAGGTGAGAACATGCATGAAGAAGCTACAGAAACTAAGACAGTGGGCTTGTGAGAGACGCCGAGATAAAGAAACCAATCAGACAGTGAACAAAATCAAACCCAAGCCCCCGAGAGCATCGGTTTACGGTATAAATAACACTGCGCACTGGGGGGCTAAAAAACAATGAGGTCCACACAATAAGGAACCTATTTTTAGAAAAACGAATTAGACCATGTACCTTACCAGACAAAAACCAATTTCCAGATGATTAAAAGTCTAAAAGAGTGGGTGGGTGTGTCTGTGTGTAGGAGAAAGAATAAAAGCACTTAGAAGAAAAGACAGAGTATTCTGCTGTCCATCTGCAAGTAGTGGAAGGGTCTTGCTAGCAAGACACAGATCTTAGAACAATGAATACAAATATTTTAAAGGTAACTACATACAACTTTGGGGATGACTGTACAGTGAAAAATATCGTGGTGTTAAAACAACAAATGACAGACTTAAAAAACACACAGCGTGTGACATATCAAGGTTAGCAGCAAAGAGAAGGAAAATTCACACAAAAGAAAATGGAAACAGCTAATAGACAGACTAATGATCTCAATGGTAATCAAAATTCACACATTAAAGAAATTATTTTCAAATTTTCAAATTAATTTCTAATACTAAGAAATTATTCCAATAGTAGTTAGATAAAATTTTAAATAGTCTCCAATATCAATGACATTTTGGGTAAAAATCAACCCTCTTCTCTTTTGGTAAAAGTGTATATAAACAGCTTTTTTGTCATAAAATTCAAAATTTATAATCTCTAAGCAACTTTAAGAAACCTATTCTATGTGGATATTTGCAAAAGTAAGCAAGGATTATGGACAAAGATATTCATTTGAGTAATGTAATCAAAAAATTAGAAAATTGAGTCATGTAACAAAAAATTAGAAACTACCAAAATGCCCATCAACAGGAAGATGATTAAAAACCCCATTCTATCCATACACTGGAATACAATGTTGTCATAGAAAAGAACGGCTGTCTCCGTGTGGATGTAGAATAAACTTAGATCCCTTACCAAGTGAAGCACGAACCCCAGGAAGCAGTGTCACGTGCACTGGCCACTTGTGTAGGCTGATGGGAAAGTCGAGAGCACAGTCAGAACGTGGGGAGGGTCAGGGACTGCAGAGTGGAGACTTGCTTCCCACTGCATACCGTCCTGTGGCGTCTCCACCTTTCACCAAATTCCATCCAGTGTTCCAGGCTGAGTCCAAGCCCTGCCCTGTCTCAGACGCCTTCCTGACAACGCCAGTCCTCACTCGGCCCTGTCTGTGAGAGCCAATGACACCACCATGTGAGGCAGTACCATGTGAGCTCCAAGTATCATGTGCCACAATCCTGCTTCCCAGCTGTCCTAACACAGCACCCTGTGACCACTCAGTGGGGAGTCCTGGGGGGAGAGAGCACAATCCTTTCCTCCATCACTTTTTTTTTCTTTTTTTGAGACAGAGTCTCACTACGTTGCCCTCAGTAGAGTGCCATGGCGTCACATCTCACAGCAATCTCAAACTCTTGTGCTTAAGCAATTATCTTGCCTCAGCCTCCCAAGTAACTGGGACTACAGGCATCTGCCACAACGCCCAGCTATTTGTTGCAGTTGCCACTGTTGTTCAGCAGGCCTGGATGCCGGCCTGGATGTATGTGGCCGGCACCCTAACCACTAAGCTATGGGTGCCGAGCCTCCTCCCCTACTTTAGAGGGTGGTGTGTTTTGAGGAGGGCACTCTCTGGAAACGGTAAGTTCTACACAGTGAGATGCACATAGCCCCTCAAACAGGATGTAGAAGACTCCGTCACCCTTGTCTAGCCTTTCTCTACCCCCAGCCCCACGTCCTCCTCTTCTGGACACCGGTCATCGGACGCTGGCTGCGCCTGCTCTCGTACCTCACACAGACCGCTGTTTGTCCGGGATGTGCCGCTCACACACACACTTGTTGTGTCCTGCTACTTTTGCTCAAAATGTGTCTAAGAGTCATACGCCTTGCAGGTGCCATAGTTCATTCTTCACAAGCAGAAACCACATTCTAGTCTATGGACATGCAGTAATTTGTTCACACTGCTGCCAATTACAGACATCTGGGCTAGTTACAGGTTTTCACCAGGGGAAGGCTGCTATGAGACTTTGGTGGATCTATACATTATGGGAATATGTTTTTATTCCTCCAAGGCAGATGAGAAGGAGTGGAACTGTCAGATCACAGGGCAGAAGTATATTTACCTTATTTTAAAAACCATAAGGTTCTTCAAAGTGGTTGTACCATTTTACACTTAAACCAGCCATGTGTAAAAGTTTCCACCGTTCTGTATCTTGGTCAAAATTAGCACCACTAGCCTTAATTTCAATCACTCTATTAAGTGTCAGTGGTGGCTCACGGTGATATCGATGAATAGTTCTGTGATGACCAAGGGCACTGAGCACTGAACAGATTCAATGCTCACTAGCCATCCCTGCACCTTTTACGACATGTATGTTGAAATCTTTCCCCCACCTTTTATCAAGTTATTCACAGTTCTCTTTATATATTCATGAGTAAGTTTCTGATGACTACTTTTTCTTCCGATTGAGGGTCACGTTTCCCTGTTTCTCTGCATGCCGGTTGCTTTTGTATTGAAGGCCAGATGTGCCAGGTATCAAATCACTGCCTCTGTGTTCACAGACCTGGATCTGTTAAACATTTCCCCTTGCCAGCTGGCATGGCCTTACCCTTTGCAGTAGAGACACTGGAGGGACACTAACAAGAAAGGGATCCCAGGTTTGCCCACACGCCCCACCCACCAGGCTCCCACAGGTGCTGTCTGCCCAGCACTCAGCAGCCACAGCTCTAGCCCTGTTCAAGTCACTGCTTTCTATTGACTGTCCTCAGCACGTGAAATCTCACCCCACCCCTGAGCAGCAGATCAGTACTTGCCAAGGACTAGACGAGCCCTCTGCAGATCCCCAGGACTCTCTCTGTCCAGCTCCTCTCTCTCCAGCACTCTGCCTCATGCATTATAACCACCTCAGCCTCCTCAAACCAACTTTCCAGACTCCATGGCTCAGCCAGGCCGCCAGGTTCACTCAGGTTCCCCACCGCTGCGGCTTGGAAACGGCCTCCAATTACAAACTGACTCACTGTAAAGTCCACCTGGTTTATTTCCCTTCTCTCAGGGTCATGGCCCTGCACTGCCTGCTGTCTAATCTCTGAAAACTTCCACGTGTCTGGGCAGTTTTCTAGCTGTTTACAACAAGAGAGCAATTCCTTTTGGCAGTTAGGCGTAAGGTTGAAACAAATGTCAATTTGCTAACATATTTCTAAAGAATTTTTTGTCTATATTCATCAGGGATGTTGCACTCAACCTTTTCTTAGGGTGTCCTTATGAGGTTTTGATAACCAGGTTATGTTGTTTACCTTACAAATGACTGAGAAGTCTTCAATATACCACTCTTTCTGAAAGAGTTCTTAGAGGACTGGTATTATTTCTTCTTTGAATATTTAATAGAGTTCACTATGTAAAACAATCTAGCTCTAATGGTTTTCTCATATGAAGACTCTGTTATTACAAATATTAAAAAAAATTTTGAAACAGAATCTCACTCTGTTGCCCACACTACAGTGCAGGGGCATCCTCACAGCTCACAGCTACTTCAAACTCCCGGGCTCAAGCGATCCTCCTGCCTCAGCATCCTGAGTAGCTGGGACTATAGGCATGTGCCACAACACCTGGCTAATTTTTCTATTTTTAGTAAATTCAGGGTCTTGCTCTTGCTCAGGCTGATCTCGAACTCCAGAGTTCGAGTGATCAGGTCCTCCCACCTTGGCCTCCCAGAGTGCCAGATTACATGTGTGACCCACCACACTCAGCCACGTATTTAATTTTTTAAATGATTATAAAGATAGTAAAAGTCTCTACTATTTTTTTGTTTTTTTGGCCAGGGCTGGGTTTGAACCCACCACCTCTGGCATATGGGGCCGGCACCCAACTCCTTGAGCCACAGGCACCACCCAAAGTCTCTATTTCTTCATGAATCAGTTTTATTAAGTTGTATCTTTCATGCAATATGTCCATTTCATGTCGGTTCTCTCATGGAACATGTCCATTTCCATAAACTTATTGGTATCAAGTTGTAAATAATACTCTCTTATATTTTAATGTCTGTAGGATCTGTGATGATATCCCTCTTTGATTTCTGATATTGGTAAATTGTCCCTTATATTTTTATTGAATAGTCTAACTCAGGCATCCTTAAACGAAGGCCCGTGGGCCACATGCAGCCCACTAGGACATTTATCTGGCCCACCAGGTGTTTTTGCCACCGCTGCCTGTCCTGCTTAGCAGCCAACTCAACCTGGGGCCCACAGTCCAGCCCTCCAACGGTCTAAGGGACAGTGAACTGGACCCCTGTTTAAAAAGTTTGAGGACCCCTGGTCTAACTAGAAGTTTTTCATTAGCCTTTTCAAAAAATTAATTATAGCCAAGCACAGTGGTTCACACCTGTAATCCTAGCACTCTGGGAGGCCAAGGTGGGCAGATTGCTTGAGCTCAGGCGTTTGAGACCAGCCATAGCCAGAGCAAGACCCAGCCTCTAAAAAAAAAAAAAAATAGCCAGGCATTGTGGCAGGCGCCTGTAGTCCCAGCTATACAGGAGGCTGAGGCAACAGCATCACTTGAGCCCAAGAGTTTGAGGTTGCTGTGAGGTACAAGGCCACGGCACTCTACCCCAAGGAGACTAAGTGAGACTCTGTCTCAAAAAAACAACTAATTATAGATACCAATAATTCTTGTCGTTTATCCATTTTCCAGTTTTTGATTTCCACCTTTATTTAGGTTACTTCCCTTCTCTTACTTAGTTTTGGTTCTTTTCCTAATTTCCTAAGGTGGAAGCTTCCATCACTGATTTGAAACTTTTATTGTTTTCTAATACAGGGTGGATGTGAAGTTTACTATGTTAAACTATTTTAAATTGCACACTAACTTTATGTCCGCCCTGTATAGGCATTAAATGTGGCTGTGCCCCATGGCTCACACCTATAGTCCCAGGACTTCATGAGGCTGAAGTGGGAGGATCTCTTAAGGCCAGGAGTGTAAGACCAGCCTGGGAAAGCAAGACCTCAACTCTACAAAAAAAAAAAAAAAGGAAAAAAAATTCTTCGGGTGTGGTGGCACATGTCTGTAGTCCTACCTAGACACTGAGGTAGGAAGATCGCTTGGGTCTAGGAATTCAAGGTTACACTGAGCTATAACTGTGCCACTGCACTCCATCCTAGGAGAAAAAGTGAGATCATGTCTCAAAAAATAGTACTAAAAAATTTAAAACTAAATAAACGATAAACTTTCCTCCAAGCACCCTTCTGCTATTTTAGCTGTATCATATAAATTCTGATGTGTTATCATTACCATTCACTTAAAATACTTGCTAATTTTCCTTGTGATTTCTCTGATCCCAGAGTTACTCAGAAGCATACAGATGAATTTCCAAATATCTGAGGGTTCCTGGGTATCTCACTATTACTTATCCCTAAAGCACTGACTCGGACGCAGCTGGTATTGTTTCACCCTTGGGAGTCTCCATGACTTGTTCTGGCCCAGGACGCAGCTGGTATTGTTTCACCCTTGGGAGTCTCCATGACTTGTTCTGGCCCAGGACGCAGCTGGTATTGTTTCACCCTTGGGAGTCTCCATGACTTGTTCTGGCCCAGCAAAGAGTCTGCTTGGTAAATGTGCTTTCCCAGTTGGTGAGTGTGGTTATTCTACAAATCAATTAGATGCAGCTGGTCAACAGTGCCATTCAAACCTTCCATATTTTCACTAATATTTAATTTACCTATTCTATCAATTACTCATGGAGGGGTGTTAAAATTTCTGCATAGGAGTTTAAACCTGTCGACGTCTCCATTTCCGTTGATGTTTGCTTCACACACTGTAAAGCCAAATTATCAGGTACATACACAACTGGGACTCAAACTGTCTACTTAATGAATTGATCCTTTTATCGCCAAGAAACAGCCCTCTCTAATACAACTCTTTGTCCTGAAGTCTACTTTTTCTCATGTAATTAGAAGCAAATTACTTTTCTTCTGATTAGTGTTTGCATGACATATCTTTTTTTACCCTTTTATTTCAACTGCCTGAGTCCTTATGTTGAAAGCTTGTGACAGACTTTTACGGTGACTTAAATGTTTTGTCCCCTCCAAAAATTCACGTTTTGGAAACTTAATCCACCATGCAACCCTGTTCAGTCGTAGCCTTTGAGGACCCTCGTGATGGACTGATGCCATCATAAAGGGTACTCTGGGGAAGGTCTGCCCTCCTCTGGTCTGCTGCCCTCTTGCCCTTCCCCCTTCCACTATGGGAGGACAGAGCAAGAAGGCCCTCACCAGGTGCTGGCACCTTGATCTTGGACTTCCTGGCTTCCAGCACCATCAGAAACAGAATTCTCTTCTTTATACATTACCCAGTCTGGGGTATTCTATGACAGGACGTAGAACAGACTAGAACGGCTTCTTCTCAGGTTTCTGTCCCTAAATTTCTCAAAGTCAGATAATAAGATCACAAATGCTCTAAGAAAAAACTAAAATGTAGGAAAACTTATATAAGCGTAAGATGAATAAGAATAGATGAAAATAAATGAGAAATAAATAGCATTTCTTTCTTCTACAACATTGGATTTGTTTTCTGAAAAATAAAACTCTGAAATATTTTTATGAAAATAACATCACCATTCACGACCAGCTGCACTGTAAAGTTTCACCTCTGAATAAAACTCCCATGTGAGAAATTACCACCTGGCAAGTCTGTGTCTGAAGGAGGCAGAGGGGAGACAGACTTCAGTGGAGCCCAAACTGGCTGTGGGTTCAGTGGACGGGGTCAAGGCCCAGCCTGGCCAGCAGCAACCACAGAGGCCTTGGGCAGTACCATCATCTTTCTTGACCTTTTGTTCCCTCATCAAAACATGTGACAAGAAATACCTGCCTAAGTCGCAGAATTTTCTCAAGGAACACAGAGACATTTGCAGGAAAGCGTATGTGAACTGGGACACACCACACGACCGCCAGGGCGTGGCTCTGCGCTGCTGACAGGTGCAATTATTTGGCACACTCTGTGAACCCAGACCTGGCAGCAACTGGGGCTCATTCATGCCAACTGGATGAGAAACATCACCTTTGAGACCCAACCAGAAATCTATCACAAATGGTGTATGCAAGGAACTCTCAAGTACAAGCATCTTTTTTTCTGACAAGCCAAGAATAACAGGAAAACTGATCTACATTTTAAGCTATTTTTTTCCTGAGATTCGTAAAACTCTGTAGCAACAGAATCTGGGAGAAACACTGGGCACAATAAATCCCTGCAGCTGGGTCCCCCAGGCCTCCGAGTGGCGCTCGGGGCACCCGACCTGCAGCTGTCGGCTAGTCCAGGCAGAGCTTTTCAGACTGCTTGCTGGTCTGTGGTGTTGGGTATCAGGAAACGTACAGCCTATGCCAGGACCTTTTGTCTTGCTCATCGGCTACCCTTAGTGTTTGTATATTTAACAAGCACCCATGGCAACTCTTATTCTTCCAATTCGCTGCAGAGGAAACAAAAAAGGTTGGCTGCCCCTGATCTAGACTCAGCTCACCAGTGTAAGAAAGGTCTGCACAACCAGCACACTTTCTGTCACCAAAGCCACACAGGAGAGGCTCAGGGTCAGCTCCACCTGAGCTGCACTGGGTGAGAACACCCTCTGTGCAAACCATCCCTGGGGCAGAGCCCTTGCGACACCAGTGCTCTGAGTACACCCAGTCGGCATACACACCAAGGGCCGGGCACAGATAGCCTCTGGGGGAGCCGTCACACACAGCCCCCTCCCTCACCAGGCTCTGTGCCAAGCAGGAGAAGGAATGCCACAAGTGTAACCCTTCTCCCCAGGGCTGTGATGGAAAGGGGTGAGGGGCACAGGAGGACCCAGGGGGGCAGGAAGGTGAATCTCCTCTGAGGAAGGGACATCAGGAAAGATGACCCCTGAGAGGCATCTGGACACCAAGTATAAGTGCAGATTATCTCTGCCCAACCCTACCCTCAGCAACAGGCTAGTGAAGGAACACTGTTACAAGCAAGGACAAAGGCATACATGGGTAATGGGGAGACCGTGGCAGGTGAGAAACATCAACAGAAGTACGAAAGATGGAAAGCAGATGGAAGGATGGGAGCAGACTCAGCGAAGTGGAGGAGACGGCACCAGAGGACGCCAGCAGGACACCACCAATCCACTGCAACCAGAAAGGGGGGGCCTGCAGGAGGACCAGCTCAGGTGGAGGGGGACCAGCTCAGGTGGAGGGGGCAGCTGGCTCCCACCTGTGCTATGCCGTGTGTGCCCCTGCTTTCTCCATCTGATTAATGACTCCAGGATAAAACAAGTTACACACGACAGGTCCATGGTTCAGTCATCAACCACAGTTACAGTTACAATGGCACCTGAGCCTCAATTTACCAAATCTGACATAATTATACTGAGAGGGAGGGCATGACAAGAGAGCTAAATCTCTGCTTTCAGAGTGGAAAGTCAATGAACAAGGCTGCACTGTAAAAATCTGCAAAATGAGCATTGCATTTAGAAGTAAAGTTGAGTGCCAGGAGGAATCCTCTGGGGTGGAAGGCAGGAGTGAGGAGGGCGGGGCAGTATTCAGACCATTTCTGGTATGAATCTTGTACTACAGGTTGAGCAGCCCTCAGCCAAAATGTGCGGCCCAGAATGTCTCAAATTTTACATTTTTTAGATTTGAGAATATTTACATCTCCATAATGAGCTATCTTGGGGATGGGACCCAAGTCTAAACACAAAATTCATTTATGTTTCATGTACACCTTAGGCACACAGCCTAAAGGTAATTTTACACAATATTTTTTAATAATTACATGCATGTGAAAACAGAAAGCAAAGGTATCCCTATCTGGCCACCCATGTGGACAATCTGTGGCTGTCTGGCATCAGCACGCTCGACTTTGAATTTGTATGCTACTGATAAGCAGTCGCTTCCTCACACTCATTCCCAGTTAAGTACTTACAGGTGAAAAATACAACACACCATTACTGCAGGGAAACATGACGCGTCAGGGTCAGACAACAGCAGCCCTCAGTCTCCACCTACCCCGCTGCATTTTGATGGAAAGGTTGCCATACGCTGAATTTTACTTTTTTAGTGAAAAGAAACATCAAAATCAACTGAGGGACCAAGAAGGGGTCCTGGAGGGCTGAGGAGCATTCTGCCAGGCAGCCTTCTAACACATCCCAGAGTCGCCTGCTTCTTCAGGAACTGCCTTTGTCTTAGAAGTCGGTCTTTGACTTTATAAACCGCCCCCACGTCTGACTCTGTTAGGAGGGCACATTGCTCCAGTCCCTCCATAAGCCCATCACACGTTCCTGCCAGCTCACTTTGGGCACTCTGTCTGCTGTGATAACGTCATCTTCATCATACTGTGGCCACCAGCACCTTGACTCAAACCCATTTTAGCTGCTTCACCTGTGTTGCGAGAATGAACACTGGAAGCTCCCAGGGATCCACTTTTCCAGCTTCCTGGTGGACTCTGAGGATGTACATTTACATGTGTAAGGAGATCAGACGTCATTCTCACTTGACAAACAGAATCCCTCCAAGTCTCCACCCCGTCCAGCACCATCACTGAGCACAGCAGCAGACACCACGAGGATGACCATGTCTGTAGTCACTGTGCTCCACCACTGGCAGCAGCAAGCACCACACACACTCACTGAGCAAGGCACACTTTTGATACACGATCAAGACCTTCGTTTCAGTTTCATGCACTGTTTTTCTGATCTTCATTAACTTCTTTTTATCACTTTAGACACAGAACCTCCATGCTGGTCTTCCTGTTTCTCCAGGTCGTACATGGGTCATCCCCACAGCACACTCTTCTGTACGACATGTCACATTTGAACCACCGTCCACCGTCCAGACTCTCCAACAGCTCAACACATTCTCTTTTTCTTATCACGGATACCCCTAGAGGGGTATCTGCAGGTCATTTTGACACATCAACAATATCTTTACACCTCAGAATGGATAATAAAAAACTACAGTGGGTAAAGCATGTAGGTCTTGGCCCCATTTGGGGAACCTGCCCTTGGTGCCAATGAGTCACCGGTCCTGCTGGTGGCTCCAGAGACTCGCCTGCAGCAGGATCCCTCCCTCACATGATTTCAGAACAAATCTCTAACAAGTATTTTATCCACCAGGAGCTGGTCACGTCAAAGCCAGAAAACAACAGCATGGAGCGTATTACATTAAAAGGGATTCCGTAATCTCATGGGTATCTGGGGCTCTTTTCTTCTTATCATTTGTTGTTTTACTCGATTATTGCTAGTTTCAATAGTTCTGTGCAATTAAAAAAAAAAAATCTACTTCAAGGAACATCCCTAAGTCACTCATAGTTGGGAAAATAGATCCTATTAAGACAGCAGCCACTATGTCAGCAGTGCCAGGAAAATAACTCCCTTCCTGCTCTGTAGTGGGCATCCTCATTTCCTCAGTCCTCCCATCTGGGAAGGTCAAGGCCACCTCCTCCAAGAAGCCCCGAAAAAGCACCTCTCCACTGTGACCGCTCAGCACTGCCTTTCTGTTCAGCTGCCCACCTGCAGCAGCGATCAGTGGGGAGAGAGTCAGAAACACAGGAGCACGTGCAGAGATACCAGAGGTGCGTGTGTGTGCCATGGCTCTACACACAGGCAGTCAGGCACGGCGCAGTGGGGCCTGAGACACACACGGAGCTCAGCAGGGGGAGGAGCAGCTGGCTCAGGAAACAGACCCTGAGACCCAAAGCCAGATTCCCTGTCAGCAGCTAACTCCAGCCTGGTCCTAACGACAACTGACAGGAAAAACAGACAGCGTCAAGTGTCAAGAGCCTTGGACATCTGGTGGCGCCCGTAGCTCAGTGGGTAGGGCACCGGCCACATAAACCCAGGCTGGCAGGTTTGAACCTGGCCTGGGCCAGCTAAAACTCAACAATGACAACTGCAACCAAAAAATAGTTGGGTGTTGTGGCGGGCACCTGTTGTCCTAGCTACTTGGGAGGCTGAAGCAAGAGAATCACTTAAGCCCAAGAGTTGGAGGTTGCTGCAGGCTGTGATGCCTCGGCCCTCTACGAGGGTGACAAAGTGAGACTCTGCCTCAGGGGGGAAAGAAAAAGAGAGTGAGTCTTGGAGATCAACAATAAAAAGACAAACAGACCAATCAGAACCGGGTCACAGACCTGAGCGGGGATCGCGTGGATGATGTTGTACAGACTTCGTACCAGGGCAAGCTGCGCTTTTAAATGTGGCGAACTAGAGCCTCACACACTGCTGCTGGGAATGTAAGATGCTATGGCCGCTGCAGAGAAATGTTCCTGGAAATGCTGAACCTACAGCCACCACCTGACCCAGCAAGGCCCCTCCCAGGTAAATACCCAAAGGAAATGGAAACGAGTCTGTGCAAACAGCTGCCTGGGAGTGTCCATAGAAGGGCGTTACGGTGGCCAAAGAGCAAGGACACCCCAAGTGTTCATTCAGTGGTGAGTGAGGAAAACGGAGCATGTACACACTATGGGGTATCAAGAGCCAAGGAAGGACTGGAGGAGCGAGCACACGTGGACAAGCCCGGAGACACTGCGCCCTGTGAGAGAGAGGGTCAGAGGCCACACAGTGCAGGACAGGCCGCCCACCTGCTGCCCACGGGGGAGTGAGCACACGTGGACAAGCCTGGAGACACTGAGCCCCATGAGAGAGAGGGTCAGAGGCCACATAGTACAGGACAGGGTGCCCACCTGCTGCCCACAGGGGAGCGAGCACACGTGGACAAGCCCGGAGACACTGCTCCCCGTGAGAGAGAGGGTCGGAGGCCACACAGTGCAGGACAGGCCGCCCACCTGCTGCCCACGGGGGAGCGAGCACACGTGGACAAGCCCGGAGACACTGCACCCCGTGAGAGAGAGGGTCGGAGGCCACACAGTGCAGGACAGGGTGCCCACCTGCTGCCCACGGGGGAGCGAGCACACGTGGACAAGCCCGGAGACACTGTGCCCTGTGAGAGAGAGGGTCGGAGGCCACACAGTGCATGACAGGCCACCCACCTGCTGCCCATGGGCCATGCTGCTTTTATGAGGACACTGTTTGCTTATCTGTGGTTTCAGACAATACAAAAAGTATGCAGGGACCTTTTTTTTGCTCATCAGTGTGATAACCAAGCCCCCTACCCTTGAAAAAGAAACTTCTTTTGAATCCACTAGTCCCAGCCCCCTCAAGGGTGGGGAGGAAAATTCCCAGAAGAGGCTAAAAGATAAGGAAAGTCCCGAGTTCTCAGAAACTTCCTAATCTTATGTACATCCCCCCACCTTCCAACCCTGCCTTGAACTATGTAACTCCCCCACGGACCCCCACCCAAGCTAAGTGCAACGTTTGGCTTTTGTTCCTTTGCTGGCTTGCTATGACACAGAAAATGGGGCATAAAAATCCATTTGGTCTGTCATTTGTGGTCGTTGCTTCTTAGAGCAGCAACCCCTCTGCACAGATGGAATAAATTACTATTAAACCTTGCACCAAATGGGGTCCAAGTTTCTTTCTCAGCTGTACGAGTCACAATAAGTGTCTGTGTACTTAACGTCTGGCCCAAACAATTCTTCCTCTTCCAATGTGTGGCAGAGAAAACAGAAGGTTGGACACCCCTGTCCAGAACAGGCAACCCTAGAGACAGAGAGTGAAGGAAGGGCTGCCTGGGCAGGGGTCAGCTGGGGGAGTGCAGGGTTTCTTGTTAAGGTTATGAAAATGTTCTAGGGTCGCACCTGTGGCTCAAAGGAATAAGGCACCAGCCCCCTATGCCGGAGGTGGTGGGTTCAAACCCAGCCCCAGCCAATAAAAATAAATAAATAAATAAAAATAACAAGGTGACTGCTAAAGAAATACATCTTTAAAAAAAAGAAGAAAATGTTCTAAAATCGACTGTGATGAGGCCTGTGCAACTCTGCATATGTACTAAAAATCAATGAATTGCACACTTTAAATGGTGAATCACATGCTATGTGAATTTTATCTAAATACATTTTTTAAAAGAGTCTTGAATATGGAATTTTTAAAGAATTTATTAACTCCAACTACCTTCTCCAAAAGGCAGACCAGGGAACAGTGGCCCTCTTGTCATGGGAGCGCAGGGACAATGGGCTTTGGTGCCAGGCTCTGGGCTCAGAGCTGCCAGGGGCTGACCAGCTCTGCACAGGGCAGGAATCACTGGACGGTGGATGGGCCCCTGAGGCAGGTCAGCAGCACAATTTCATTACACTGACTAATCTGCTCACACATGCCTCACTAAGGGGTGGACGCAATATTCTGCTCTTGTTTTTGCTTTTACCTGGTGAGGGCTTCAGGTTGGTGAAAGGCAAACAAAATCCACTCAGGAAGACCCATGGCCCAGTGATGCCAGCAGTCGCCACACGGGGAGCTTTGAGCATTCACACAAACTCAGGGAACATTCCGGCTGCACTAAACAAGAGGTGGGTTGGAGGCAATTCATGGGAGAGAGGCCTCGAGCTCATGTCACAACATCACTTAAAATGCTCACAGCCCCTGAGCCAATGATTTCATTTTTAGGAATCTGTCCCAAGGAGATTATCCAAAATGCAAACAAATATTTATGCAGAAAGATGGTCACAGCAGCATCTTGTATAGATCAATGAGGATATAAGCTAAATTTCTAATAATGGGAACTTATTAAATTAGAATAGCCATTTATTACTAAAAGAAAATAAATACACAAAAAAATGTTTGAGGGAAAACTTTGGCCTTTCACAGTCTCTAGGAAACAGAAGCAAAGTGTGACGGCTCTGCATCTCCTATAACCAGCCTCCACCCGCTCTCAAACAAGAATCTAATCATTCGTTAGCCACTTCACAAGGTCTAATTACACTGCTGTTTCCTTCAGTACCATTGATCCCACAGCCAATGCTGCATGGCATTTAATTAAAGGAAAGGCTACTGCTATTTCATGTTAAAAATCTAAATCCTTTCAAACAAATTAGAAGCTTGAGGTTTACATTTTTGCTTTCCAGTAGGAACCACTGAAGACAGACCCTCAGCCTCCTGTAATTTCAACATTCAAACACACATGTAGCAGGATTTAGCCCTGCCCCTCGCAAGGGCAGCAGCCTTTGCTGATCTCAGTACCCGGCAGGAGGCGCCTCTGGGTTCAGCAAGCACGGTCACTCTGGGGCTGCAGTGTGTGAACATTACAGGGCAGCACACAGGGGCTCCTGAGATGGGGGTGTCAGGCAGGATCCTGGCGCCCCAAGGCCTCTCTGCATGTGCTCTACTCCAGACACCCATCACTGAGCACCCAGAGAAGCCCCCTGGACCGAAGCAGAGGAGAGAAGCCATCTCCCAGCACGCCCAAAGGACTCCTCGGTGTGCCTTCCCCGGCTCTGGAGGCCAGCAGGCACACTCCTAGCAACCCCACGTGACTGAGGAGTCCAGCAGACAGGAAGCTGGGCACACGGAAAGGCGACAGTCTTGTCCCCGATAAGCTCAATTAATTTTAGATAAGCATGCGATGTAATTACAAAGGCAAAGCAACAGAATCCCACAGCCCCTGCATATAATTTCACACGCAGTGCACAGAAGGCAGGCTCAGGTGGCAACAGGAGAAAGATTCTGGGACAGTCGAGAACTTACCATCAACCCTCACCTGCTGGCCATGACCACCATGCCGGAGCCACGGAGCGCTTCTGTCTAGAATGCCATCGATCCTGATCTGCTTAGCAGGCGCTGCTCCCCCACGGCCCCCAGGCTGCCTCCACACCCCTTCCACCCCACAGTGGGCTGCCGCTCCCTTTTTCTTCTAGATGAACACTCTGTTCATTCCAGCACAAGCTGGATCCATTTCTAAGCCTATCTCCATCCCAGTCATAAGCCTCCCAAGGACAAGAACTATCTTCCATGTCCCTGGACCCCTAACTCCTGGCATTTTCCCTACACAAACCAGATGCTGAGGAACATTTGTTAAACAGAACACAGAAAGGCAAGTCGCGGTACACAACCCTATGCCTAGGGACAGGGGCTGCAGGCAGCTAAGGGGCCGCAGCTATGGGTTCACGCTCGGTGACACATGTAGGAATGGTGACCCTATGATGTATTGGCCAAAGCAGACACTTGGTGGCACAACTAATAATCATGCCAGGACCACAGGGGTAAAGCCGCACTTCCCAGCAACCTGGGCCTAGGACTGTCTTGTGTACAGGGCACTGCCAGAAGTACTCTGGGTAGCAGAGGATGAGAAGACTTCCCAGTGGCACTGAGACCACAGAAAACAGGTGGAAAGATGCATTCCAGACCAGGAGGAAAAAAACTAACTAGTGTTACTTATTAACTACTATATGGCTACCACATTGGTATCTGTTGTGTCACAGAGCATTCTGTGGGTTTTTTGGCACCTGTCTCAATAGTTACTATTCACAAGTACAGGCAGAGATTAACATCAACAGTCCAGGGGTAGCAGGGTCTTGTGTCTGGATGGGACAGAAGGCTGAACGAGTGACTGGGAGTCCAGTTACAAAGAGTCTCAGTCCTAGAAGCCATGGGGAGCTGGTCAAGTAGAGGTGAAAGCCAAGTTTCAAGTTGGTCCAGCTCCTGCGAGGACGGGGATTACATCACGGGGAAGCCACTTCGGGGAGGGGCAGAGATCACGAAGGGCCACTCTCAGGCAGGCCCGTCCAAGTCAGGGAGGAGAGAAGGAGAGAATTGGCACAAGGACATCCAAAGGCACAAGGACAGGTGGGCTTTGACAACAACCAGAAACAGAGGACAGAGGGGCACAAACTGACAGTGACCAGCCTCTACCCAGGGTGAGAGGGACTGGCACCCTCTCCAAGTCAGACAGCAAGTTAAGAGCAGTGGCTGGCTGGTGGGTGGGAGGTGGGCAGAAAAGGACAGGGCACCTTCACCACCCCGGAGCAGCACCTGTGCTGGCAGAAACCCACATGCTGTCTCGTCCCCTGAAGGGCCATCCTCACCCCCACTTTACAAATGAGGGAAGGAGACTGGGGGCCTTGCTCTGAACCAAAGTCCATGATCTTTCCAGCACACAGGACACTGCCAAGGCACCTGCCAAAGACAGGAGCCTGTGTGGTAAAGCTCAGGGCATGGGGATGTGAGGTCCCACACAAGGAGGGGGGAACAAAATCCAGAAACACACTTTGACAAACACACAGGTAAAAGGCGGAAGAGTGAGGTGAGTAATGGGACATTCGGGCATGTGAGAGAACCACCCTCAGAGCAAGATGTCACAGAAGTTCCCGTTGGAGAAAAGTAGAGATAACAGCGCACCTTAGGCTGCCCTACCCAAGTTCTGGTCTTCCCTCCACTGTGCAGCCTCCCCCAGCTGCCCTTCCAGGCTGAGATGAGGGTGAGAAGGTGGCTGCAGCTGAGTCCCCCCAAACAGCCCAGGACAGGTGACTTGCCTTCATTCTAATCTAACAAGGAACACAGAGACGGCGTCTTCTTCAACAGCAGACCTCAAGGAAGACCCACAGTATATAGTAGCTGCCACAGAGGTAAGGGATCTAAGGCCATAGGCCCCAGCAGTGAGCAGGCCCTTGGCAACATTCTAATGTTTCAGAACCCATGCCTCCACCAGCCAGCTCTGGAATCTCAGAGGAACACTGACTGACAGAAACGTGTCCAGGGAAGGAAGACGAGTTGGCAGAGGTCCTGGAGTTTAGTCCCAGGGCTGCCTAGTGGGGGAGGCAGCAGCACCAACCGTATCCCACAGCCTAAAGCATGATGGGATCGCAGCCCATAGTCTCCTATCTTTGGGAGATACCTCAGCAGCCAGAGCCAAGCCAACAGGGACCAGATAGATTTCTGCACCATCAGGGTATACCACAACAGCCATGCCAAGCCCTCTGCCTTGGCGCTAGGTGTTATGTAAATTTCTACAGTTAATCCCCATGTCCACCTTGTGAGATGGCCCGCCTGGCCCCGCCTGACCAATGGGTTAAGTGATATGAACAGCTGCCACAAGCCAAATCCCAGATCTGAAGATGGTGTGTGATCCCCATATCACCCAAGAGGCTGACACATGGAATGGGGGAAGAAAGGGGAGGGTGCTCTGGTTAAGGGTCCCCACAGGTCAGGTCCATCCCCACCGGGAAAGGTGACAGCAATTAGGAAACAGCAGGTGAAGGCTGAGCCGCCCAGAAAGGAGGTGGCGACTCCCACCACCAGGCTGGAGCACAACCGGAAACACACCAACTGCTCAGCCCTGCGACCCAAACTGTACCCCAAAATACTTAGAGCAACACGTCATAACGCAGTCAAAACTCTAGCAATATTTATGACTATTTACAGCAGAAACAGTACACAATAAAAAGCAATATACAGTAACAGCATAAACCTCATCATACAGCTTCAGCAATGCCAACCAAAAGCTCTTGTTACCGAGAAAGAGGTGATAAATGTTTGTCCCGAGAGCCTAACTGGATTTCTGCCTAAGATGCTGGCAGGGAGGCTGCCAGCTGCTGGACCACGCCTGCCACCCAGGCCTTGTCCTCAGCTCAGAGAACCCCAAGACTTACTCTGAAAACAGGAGCATGCAGCTGCCTTCATGAGGCAGCACTTAAAATTCACACAACCTGCTCTAACTCACTACGGCTTGTTAGCTGCAGATCACTGAGCGGGCCCAGATCAGCCCCTGCTGCCTCCTCGAGCACCGCCTTCCCACAGCGCGCCCGTCCTCCCGGGGCCTGAATGGAGCATCCCGCATGAGGTCTACACCTGTGAGGGCAGAGACAGACCCTGTCTCACGGGAAGACTCTCAGAGCTTTTCTGAAACCCCTCCTCTACACCGGTTTTTCTGGAGGGAGAGATGTAAGTGACAGCAGGATTGAATACAAATTAAATGTTTTGAAGCCACTCTTGAATGAGTAAAAACTTCCCATCACAAAGCCATTCTTCAAGTAGCTTAGATTAAATCTCCTCTCCCAAACACATTCCTACCTCCTCCATTCTAAGATGGGGTGCCCCCAGATTGCACCCCAGGAAGGGTTAGGGCCCTCCCCCGAGATGTACTATATAGACCATACACACTATACTACAGTATTTGGCAATTTCCCTGAACCCTTTTATTTTTCATTCATTCTATGTATAATATCCATTTAAAACTAAAATTGTTTTCATTTCAAATCCCATTTTCCCTCCCTGGAATCAGTGGGACTCCCCTCTCCAAACTCAGAGGACCACCACGACTGGTAGCAGATGGTACAGGATTATCTTGTATGCCTTGAACTCAGAAGTCCCAACTTGGGAAAACCATAGACCTCAGTGCTCTCAGGAGATCTGGCAAGTACGACTTAAGATGGAAAAACCCAGGGGACCCACACGTTCCCATAGCCACGTCCACATCCGCATGACGGGGGAGGGAGAAAGAAAAAGCAGGGGCTGGAGGCGCCTGGAGGTGACCAGCCCACGTGCAGGAAATGTCTGTAGGGAGTAGAGACGGGAACGGAGACAAGCAGACACAGTGTGAGGTGTGTGCCGCAGACACTGTAGACACATAAACTGGTCCTGACTACATTGTTTGTGTCCTCCTGGAAAGCTGCCCTGGGCTTCAGCACTCCTCAGGACACCCAGCTCAGGTCGCCCCCTCCCGGGTCTCTCCCAGTGGCTGTCACCCAACTATTCCTCCTATGTGGGGACCTAAAATCAAACTAAGGCCATGAAATGTACCAAATGCCCCCAGGGCAGGCCTACCCAACCCAGGGTCTCCAAAAAATGACAGAGGGATCACTATGGAATTGGTTTCCTGGACTGCAAAGTCTCCAGCACAGCCTCAACCAGCCAAAGACCACAAGGTCCACTGACTGCAGAAGACCAGCAGCCTCCGAGGCCCAGCCACGGGTGGCCGAGTCCGCACGCAATTCAACAAAAGGACACATCCAAAGGGTCTCTCAGCAGCACCAGATTCTGAAAACAGTGTTTGTTTGGGGTATTTTTTGGAATAAATACTGAAGCACAAAAAGGTGAAATGACAGGCTATCCTGGATTCGCAGCAAAGGAAAAGGAAAGGGGGAGAGGACCGGGGAGACGATGGCGGCCGCACCCAGTACTGCTGAGTGCAGGTGACAAGTGTACTGCTTCACTGCACTGCTCCCCGACCTTTGTGCATGTTTGAAATTTTTCATACCACAGTTTTTTAAAGCACAGAGAAGGTGAAGGTGGCGCCAGGCCTCTGACAATGATCGATGATGCTCCCGTTCTGGAAAACTCTGCTTCCAAGGAACAGAGCCTCTCTCCCACCTGGCACCCTGCAGACCCCAGCAAGCTGTCTCCTCGCACTTGACGTTCCTCGCAGTGAATCTGCTCAGGGATCTAAAGCTCGGAAGACTGAACTATGTCACCATGTCCAATGACAAACACACTCCAAATGCTGCTAATGACATCCAACTCACTAAAACATTCTCTTGGAAAAATCACAGCAGCTATTGCCTGTTAATATAAAAAAAAAAAAAAAAACCATCTCCCACATCACAGTACATGTGTGCTGTTAAGACAGATGAGTAACAGGAAGGAAGAGAAGCACTCGGCACATCGCTGCCTTCCAGACTCACTGTGGCACGTGCCATGCTTTCTGCCTGGCAATAATATTAATGGCAAGACACCCATTTCTTGTCCCGGACAGATGGATATCTAAAAAGCATCTTTTAAACACACATTTTTTTTTTTTTACTCCTAAACCAACACTTCAACCCTCCCACCAAGCTGGGCTGTTCCAGCTCCCTGGCTGGCAGCAGCCAGCTGGCTGCCGCTGCAATGTAGCTGGAACAAGCAAGGTACACCACCCTCTCAGAGACACAGTGTAGCTGGAGCAAGGTACACCACCCTCTGGGAGACACAGTGTAGCTGGAGCAAGGTACACCACCCTCTCGGAGACACAGTGTAGCTGGAGCAAGGTACACCACCCTCTCAGAGATGCAGTGTAGCTGGAGCAAGGTACACCACCCTCTCGGAGACACAGTGTAGCTGGAGCAAGGTACACCACCCTCTCGGAGACACAGTGTAGCTGAAGCAAGATACACCACCCTCTCAGAGACACAGTGTAGCTGGATCAAGGTACACCACCCTCTGGGAGACACAGTGTAGCTGGATCAAGGTACACCACCCTCTGGGAGACACAGTGTAGCTGGAGCAAGGTACACCACCCTCTCGGAGACACAGTGTAGCTGGAACAAGGTACACACCCTCTCGGAGACACAGTGTAGCGGGAGCAAGGTACACCACACTACAACACAAACAAGAACAACAGACTCTGAAGTCCCCAGCCTGCACCAAGTACATGATCATCATTCTATCACTTTCAAATAAAAGAGCCTAATATTTTGAGCATAATGATTTTAAGGAGCTCAACAATTTCTTTGCATGCATTATTCATTTCGTGACACAAAACTGTTATTTCACTGAGATTACTGTAAATCGCTACATGAAGAGCTGGCTTGCATGAACAATTAAATGATAGATATGATAAACTAGATTTATAAGCTTTATGTTCCTATAACATAAATTCCTTGAATGATTTAACTCAACAGAGCTAGAAAATTCTTTCCAGCTGCCACGTTCATGGATCTGCAGCTCCCCCATCAGCATTTAACGAAAACATACTAAAACCTGAAAGCAAAAATACTTAATAAAAGGTTTAATATTACTATGGTAACCACAGCAACTTGTCTCAAAAATGAATAATAGCTCTGTTAGGTGCTTCGTTAAAATCTTTCCAGCCAAATACTGCCCTTAATCTTCTCAATGAACAAAAGGCTCATTCAGGATCTGTGCAGAAGAGTGAGAATGACGTCAGACACGGTCTCGGGCCCAAGCACACACACCAGAAAATGGAGCCTAATCAGCTAAGGAGAGGAAGCAGGTATTTATCCTAAAATAATTAAAGACCTCAATAGCTTATTGAAATGTTCTTTACTAACCACAAATCAAAGACATTCTTCATGTCACCAAAATGGCCATCTCCTGACACAGGTAAGTGCAGCAGATAAAGTCAGAATCAAAGACCAGAGTCACTGGGGACCAGGGTGAGGCCAAGTGCACACCAGGCCCCTGGACCCTTCTCCAGAGGATTCCGGAGCTGAAGCATGACTGGAATCAAGATCCGACTGCAGGAGGGACCCTCAGGACCACCTGGGAAGCACCTGCTGGGCCAGAGGAGGCTGAGTCTCCAGCCCAGTTGTCTCCTACAGGACTCTCCACTCAGGACCTCAAGCCTCTGACACCTGTCAGATTCCCAGGCCAGCCTCAGTAGATGCAGGCCATCAAGCACTACACCACCCAGAGAAGGCACACACGCTTCATCATGCCTGGGAAGATGACGACTCTGGCCCCCGTGGGGGTGCATGTGAGCACGTCCAGCCCAGCCCGGCCTCCTCTGGAACTTACATGGACCCACCTCTACCCAGTCCACTCTGGCTGTGCTGAATCCCTGCACTGTGCACTCCACCATCCCATAAGCTCTCCCAATTCTCATACCCACCCTCCTTCAAGATACACTCCTGTCCTGCATCCACGTCAGGCTTTCAGTGGCCAGCCTACCTGATGACCACCTCACAGGCACTGAGCACAGCTGCTTCACTGGCTTTATGCTGGTGACTATAGTTTGGGCACAAGGCAAGGGCTTACAGGACACCCACAGAGTGAGTAAGCAGAGACAGGCTGTCCTGATGCTTTCCAGCTACACATTTTGTTGCCACAAACTTGCTTGTAGGTTTCTCTAAGGAGTCTGGGCATGGCAGCACGAGCCTACAGTCCCAGCTGCTCAGCAGTCTAAGGCAGGAGGGTGGCTGGAGCCCAGGAGTTGACGGCTGCAGTGAGCTGTGACCATGCTACTGCACCCTGCCTTTCAGCCTGGGCACAGCGGGAGACCCTGTCTCCAAAACACGCACACCACACCGCTCCAAAGAGGAGAGTGCAAAGAGGCAGCGGCACACAGTCCTGACTGTGTCACAGTGTCACAGCGTCCCCAGTGTAGACTGCTGAATGTGGGCCTGGGAACACAGCGAGACCACCCAAGGGGAAGCTTCTCAATAGGGACCCTACTCAGGACTCAATAAGAAAAGTGCTTGGACCAGAGTGTCCAGGCCCAGGATCCACTGTGCCTTACCCACATCACAGCCACCAAGAGGTGCTACCCTACTGCAAAGGACAGCCATAAAAACACAGACCATGTGACCCTGTCAGGACTGAACCACTCTGCATACGTCTGGCTTGAGACTTCGTGACTCCTCCCAAATGCTTTCTGTCCCCAAGGCAGTTGCAAGTGGCATTGCTGCATGACGAATGGGAAGCAGCTGCCCTCCCACCCGTGTGAGGACAGGTGTTGTCAGGTGCTGCTCACCCTGGCACTGATCTTTACAGGAGATGCAGCTTATTGTCATTAGTGGAAAAGAAACCTGCCTCCTCCACCTAGGGAAACCAGGATGTCCAGCTCACCGGCCATCCCTGGGAGCCCAGGGCAGTGCTCGCCTGCCCCTCGTTCACTGCTAATATGACCCATTTACTCAGGCCTCAGTTTCCTTGTTGGTCACATGAAGTTACTATGGGACCACTATGGGACTTTACAGGGCTGTTTTCAGCACAGGTTTATATTAGGTAAGACAGAAAACTGACACCAAGGGCTCAGCCACAGGACGCATGGCCCCTCCAGCCCCAGCTCACTTAGACTGAATGGGTGCCAAGGCTTCGCAGCTTGTACTGTGGACACACTGTGTGCTCCCCAGGGCACAGTGAAGGGCTGAAGAGCAGTAAGTAGTCAGGATTCACATCTCTCAGCCACCGGGCCTCCCAGAACAAACAGCTTACAGAGCATCCCTTGCACGGTCACGTGGTGCCCACGGTCGCTTTTGTCTCTGAAAGGCGTGATTTGTAATAATCACGATTATTACAAAAATGCATATTATGGTAACAACAGCGGTAAGGCTGGCACTGCACACTGCTCTGCACAGCACTGTTCTGAGGGCGTCTTACGTGTTAATAACTTAATGCTCACAATGAGACAAGCAAGGGGGTATTACCATCACTCCCACTCGACAGATGAGGTCATGGAGGCACATGATCCAGGATCTGAGCCTTCCTCACCCCGCGAGGAAGCAGCAGAGGGAACTCAGTACCCGCCCCCAGACCGCCACACACTACGGACCACTTCCCAAATGCAACCTTGAAATCCAGTCACCTGCCTGAGTATTTGGAACCAGTGCATTTCCCACCAGGTACACTCAGAGTCCACCAAGCAGCGTGGGCACACAGAGGACGGAAGCTGCTCACCCCAGGCTGCTGCTCTGCCTCCTCCTCCTCCTCCTATTTCCTGACAAAAATGTTCCGCCTCACCTCATTCAGCTCCCTTCCCAACCATGAACCAAAACACTTGCTCTTTTTTTAATGGGTTATTTGATTTGTTTTGCGGTTGTTTTGCTAGTGGACTGAATCCCTCATGCAGTTTGGATGCTGTCCCTTTCACAGATGTAGAATTTGCCAATATTTTCTACCTGTCCATGGGTTACCTCTTCACACTACTGTCTCCCTTGTAATTTGATGCAATACCTTTTGTCTACTTTTGCTTTTACTGCCTGTGTTTTGGGGGTCAAATCTCAAAAATCACTGCCCAGATCAATGTGAAGAAGCCTTCTCCCCATCTTTTCTTCTGGTAGTTTTAAAGTTTTTAGTCCGTTTCAGATTGACTTCCATATGTGGGCGCGACAGGGCTATTTCATTCCTCTGCATGTGGACCCACTTGTCCCAGGGCCACACACAGCACAGACGGTCCCTTCCCTAGTGTGTATTCCTGGCTCCTTTGCCAGATGCCAGACAATCATAAATATGTGTATTTACTTCTGGGTTCTCTATTCTATTCTACTGATCTACGTGTCTCTTTATGGCAGCATCACACTGTTTTAGTCACTGTAGTTTTGTAAAATATTTTGTGATACCTCCCACTTTATTCTTCTTGCTAGGAGTAGTATGGCTATTGGGGGTAAAGTGTAATTTTATATAAATTTTAGAATTTGTTCTTCCCATTTCTTTAAAACCATCATTGGAATTTTGATTGGAATTGCAATGAATCTGTAGACCACTTCAGACAGTATGAACATTTAACATTAATTCTCCCGATCCATAAACATGGGATGTCTTTTCATTTATTTATTCATGTCTTCTTCAATTTCTTTCATCAATGTTTTTAGTTTTCAGTATAAGAATCTTTCACCTTCCTGGATAAATTTACACCTAAGTGTTTCCATCATTTTGATTCTTTTTTCTTTCTTTCTTTTTTTTCTTTTTTGAGACAGTCTCACTCTGTCACCCTGGCTAGAATGTAGGCATCATTATAGTTCACAGCAATCGCAAACTCTTGGGCTCAAATGATCTTGCTGATTGCCTTCCAATTAGCTGGGACTATCGGAGCCTGCCACCACATCCAGCTAAATTTATTTTATTTTATTATTTTATTTTTTCTTTTTATTTTATTTTAAAGAGTCTCACCATGTTACCCTCAGTAGAGTGCCATGGCGTCACACAGCTCACAGCAACCTCAAACTCCTGGGCTTAAGAGATTCTCTTGCCTCAGCCTCCCAAGTAGCTGGGACTACAGGTGCCCGCCACAACACCCGGCTATTTTTTTGTTGTAGTTGTCCTTGTTGTTTTAGCAAGGCCAGGCCAGATTCAAACCCGCCAGCCCTGGTGTATGTGGCTATCACCATAACCACTGCACTATGGGCACCAAACCTAATTTTTCCTTTTTTTAATAGAGATGTGTCTCCCTCTTGGTCAGTCTGGTTTCAAACTCCTAACCTCAAGCAATACTCCCACCTCAACCTCCAAAGCACTGGGATTATAGGTGTGAGCCACAATGCCCAGCCCCATTCTTTTTGATTCCACTATAAACAGAATTTTCTTAATTTTTCTTTTTTTTTTTTGGCAGTTTTTGGCTGGGGCTAGGTTTGAACCCACCACCTCTGGTATATGGGGCCGGCGCCCTACTCCTTTGAGCCACAGGTGCTGCCCAGAATTTTCTTAATTTCCTTGTTGGATAGCTCACTATTACTATACAGAAACACAACTGATTTTCGTATGTTTAATTTTGTATCCTGCTACTTAACTGAATTTGTTTTTATATCTAACAGTCCTGAGAACACTCCTCACAGTTATCTATATATAAGATTATGGGATCTGCGACATACACAGCTCTCCTTATTCCTTTCATTTCTGTTCGTGTCTAATTGCTCTGGCTAAGACTTCAAGTACTACAAGGCCATCATACAGCAAAAACACACAGCAATAACAACGAATGCCACTCAGCAAGACACTGCCACACATCAACATGAACACAGCCAAACAATTAAAGAATAGTGAGTGCCAGTCCACGGTCATGGGACCCTAGTGAGTGGCTTGTGCAGTGCTGCCAAGGTAAGTGCACAGACTTAAGTGTCAGACTGCATACGACAGCTCTGATTGTCATTCCAACAAAAGCGTTCCAAAATTGCTTTGAAGGATGGTCCAGGTGCTGGCGTGGTGCACGGCTCCCCCAGGGGAGTACTTCAAAGGTGACCATGGCATGCAGCAGTTTCTCCAGGATGGTTCACACACAAAGCTGTCGGGCCTTCACATGTTAAATGAAAGTGGTGAGCGTGGGCATCCTGTCTGGCTTTCCACGCTTCCCCACTGAGCGTGTTAGCTGTGGGCTTGCCATGCATGGCCTTTATATGTTGACGGACATTGTGTCTATAATTAATTCACTGCAAGTTTTTAAGAGGGAAACATACTGAATTTAGTCAAATGCTTTCAGCATCTGCTAAGATGATCATGTAGTTTTCTCCTTCATTTTGTTAACGTGGTTTATCACATTTAGTAATTTTATGTGTTGAACCTTCCTTGTATCCCAGGGATAAATCCCACTTGATCATGGTGGGGTTTTCTTTTTTTTTCTTTTCTTACTGTTCTATGTAATTCAGTTTGCTAGTATTTTGATAAGGGTTTTTGGATCTAGGTTCGTCAGTTACGTTGGCCTATAATTTCTTTTTCTTGTAGTGTCCTGTCTTGCTTTTTTATTGGGGTGAAAAATATCCTCAGGATATGAATTTGGAAGTGCTCCTTCCATCTCAATTTTTTGGAAGAGTTTCAGAAGGACTGGCAAAATTATTCTTTAAATGTCCAGCAGAATTCATCAGTGAAGCCATCTGGGTCCTGGGCTTTTCTTTGCTCGGGCATTTTTGATCACTGATTCCAGTCCATCTCTTCATTACTGGTTTATTTAGATTATCTATTTCCCGTGATTCGGTTTTGGTAGGATGTGCTTCTAGAAACTTACCCATTTGGCTGGTGTATAACTGTTCATAGCACTCCCCTGCAACCCTCTGTGTCTCTGCAGTCCGAGCTGTGCAGGGGTTTCTTGTCCTTTGTAAACTTGTTTAGGTCTTCTCTGTTTCTTTTTCTTTGTAATCTAGCTAAAGGTTGGTCAATTTTGCTTATCTTTTCAAAAACCAACTTAGTTTTGTGGATACTTTCTATTGTTTTCTCATCCTTATTAATTTTTTTCTGTTCTAATCTTTATAATTTCTTGCCTTCTGCTAATGTTAGGCTTAAGTAATTTTTCTTTTTCTAGTTCCTTAAGGTAGAAAAGTTAGGTTGTTTATTTACAACCTTTTCTCCTGATGTAGGCGTTTATGACTATAAACTTCCCTCTTTGAACTGTTCTTGCTGCATTTACTAAGTGTTAGTATGTTGTATTTCCTCTGTCATTTGTCTGAGAGATTTTTTATTTCCCTTTGATTTCTTCTTTGACCCTCTCATTGTTCTGGAACATGTTGCTGAATTTCCACATAAATATGAACTTTCTCCCTGTAATTTATTTCTAGTTGTAAACCACTATGGTGAACAAAGCTAATTGATATGATTTCAATCCTCTTAAATTTATTAAGACTTGTTTTGTGACCCAACATATATTCCATCTTGGATAATGAGAAGGTGTCCCCTGACTTGAGAAGGGGACAGGAGACAGATACACACATACACATACATCCGTACATGCACATGCATTCCACTTAGTGTACAGAGTATGGAAGCATTCTGTTTCCTTACTGACTTTATATCCAGATGACCTACCCATTGTTCAAAGTGGGGTACTGAAGTCCCTTATCATTACTGTATTGTCTTTTTCTCCCTAAAATTCTGTTAATATTTGTTTTATATAATTAGGTGCTCCAATGTCGGGTGCATATATAGTCACAATTGTTATACTTTCTTTACAAACTGATTCCTTTATCATTATATAGTTAGCTTGCTTCCTTGTCCCCTGTGGCACTTTGTGACTTAAAGTCCACTTTGATAGAAGGCTAGCTGCCCCTGCTTTGCACCGGCTCCCTCTGGCCAAGACTGCGCCTACGTCAGAGGCCAGAGATACGGAGAGTATGAATGCAATTTAAATAATAAAATGCTACTGATAAAAAAAAGTTCAGGCACCCAGGAGAGAACCCAAGTGAGAATGACTTCAGGGCTGCTTCAATTCACAGACTCTATGACATGGAAGCAATGGCTTGACCATGAGCACTCAGGCAGTGCTGAGGGTAAACTTACCCTGAAGCTGCTGTTTACCCCAACCAGGCTCCAGAGAAACTAGACCACTCACCACTCTGGGCCACCGTCACAGGCAATACCACCCCTTTGTCTCTACTTACTCAACTCTAACCTCTTGGCTCAGCCGACACCTTCCCCTTAAAAATATTCCTCATCAATCCTACTAGACATGTTCCTCCCCTCTCTGAACGTTCATCTTTTCCCAGTTGCTGGCTTGAATCCCATCACCCCCTGAGTCAGGAGGTCTTTGAGCACAGGTCAGGCAGGGGAGCTTGAGCCTGGGTGAGAGGCCACGTGGCTGCACCAAAGCGCTGTGATCCATGCACATTTCTAGCTGCCAGCCTTCAAAGGCCCTCAAGAGGTCAAAAGTGGCCTAGCAGTTGTCATGACTCATCTTCAGGCCCTCCCAAGGCTGGTCTGTCTAACTGGGGGTCCTCTACCTACGGTTCAAGTACGTGTAAAATGGCACCTACGTTGTACCCTACAGTCCAAACGACTTAAGCTTCCCACGAGAGTAGTCAACTCAGTTAAAAGTCACATTAGTGCTTTTACACACAGCAAATGAAGACTCTAAACCCTGCCTAGTCATCAAATACATGAAATAAAGACTTAAACAGACTGAGATTAAGTCAGATGTATCTTCCCACTAACCCGACAGCTTTAAACCACAGCCTTCACTGAGGCTGCACCTCCCACTCGGCCAGTCTCCCCTGCCTTCTTCTCACCCTGGCCCGGCCGGTGGGACTCCTTCAGGTGGACAGGCCTTCACAGCACGTGTATCCTTTGTTCACTACAAGCTTCCATGTACTCCTATCTATCCTGCAAGGGATACTTCTGTGCACCTGAGCCAGGGACGGACACCACCTGCCCTTAGAGATACCTCTGTGTACCTGAGCCAGGGACAGATGCCACCTGCCCTTAGAGATACCTCTGTACACCTGAGCCAGGGACGGACGCCACCTGCCCTTAGAGATACCTCTGTGCACCTGAGCCAGGGACAGATGCCACCTGCCCTTAGAGATACCTCTGTGCACCTGAGCCAGGGACGGACGCCACCTGCCCTTAGAGATACCTCTGTTCACCTGAGCCAGGGACTGATGCCACCTGCCCTTAGAGATACCTCTGTGGACCTGTTCAATGGTCGGATACAAGATGCCCTTAGTAATTCTTCTGTGCACCTGAGCCAGGGACGGACACCACCTGCCCTTAGAGATAC
>CAUYTI010038584.1:0-11241 GCA_963575145.1 Galago senegalensis | reverse complement strand
GCTGTCCCCCTGGGTAGAGTGCTGTGGCATTACAGCTCACAGCAACCTCCAACTCCTGGGCTCAAGCGAGTCTCTTGCCTCCGCCTCCCAAGTAGCTGGGACCACAGGCGCCCGCCACAACGCCCAGCTATTTTTTGGTTGTAGCCGTCATTGTTGTTTGGCGGGTCCGGGCTGGGGATTCGAACCCACCACCTTAGGTGTAGGTGGCTGGCGCCTTAGCCGGTTGAGCTATAGGCGCCGAGCTGCACAATTACATTATTGACATGCATGTGATTATATTGTTCTGAAATATATTGAGATATGCTTTATGGATAATATAAGCAGGGTCAATTTTTATAAATATACTGTGTGTGCTTAAAATAATTTTATTTTCTACAGTTGTTATATGGATAGAAAGAAAGATGATAGATAGAAGGATATAACTGAGATGGTTTGCTATTAGAATCTTCACATCTGGCTGGGCAAGGTGGCTTGCATCTGTAATCCTACCACTCTGGGAGGCCAAGGTGGGTGGATTGCCCTGAGCTCAGGAGTTGGAGACCAGCCTGAGCCAGAATGAGACCCCATCTCTACAAAAAAAAAAAAAAAAAAAAAAAAGAAAGAAAGAAAGAAAGAAAGAAAAGAAAGAAAGAAAAAGAAAAGCCAGGCATCATGGTGGGTACCTATAGTCCCAGCTACTTGAGAGGCTGTGGCAAGGGAATCACTTGAGCCCAAGAGTTGGAGGTTGCTGTGAGCTATGATGCTGTAGCACTCTACTGAGGGCCACAAAGTGAAACTCTGTCTCAATAAAATAAATAAATAACTGGAATCTTCACATCTTACTGGTGTTCTGTTCCTTATTACATGAATTGTGGCAAGAGGAGTGTGAAACCTCCCACTCTGCTTCTGTGCTGGGTCCTTCAGGAGGTGCTGTCATTATTCACGTTCTATATTTTGTAGCCAAGTCTGACCCTGGGAACTCTTGGGAGTTGCTGAAGGAAGGAAAGACCCAGAAGCTAAATTCTTGAGGAAGATGAGAAACCAGAAGAGGGTCAGTGAAGGTCCCAGAGAGGACCTATCCTTGGGACAGCTCCTGGTGAGGCTCAGGCCAGGGAGGTGGGATAGCGGGGGTATCCACTATGATAAATCAAGGTGGGCAGGGTATTGGTCTCCAGGGAGTATAAAGAATGTGGTTGCCAGGGCAGTGACCACACAGGAGCAAGTTTTGGAGGGAAATGGAGTTCTGTGCCCCCCTCCAATTCTCCTTAGAATCCCATTCACCTGCTTTCATAGATTTCTGTTCAGCAGACCTGCTCACAGCCTGACCTGTCCCTAAGCCCTCTTTGGTTTGACTTGCTTTAACCTTGATACTTCCCATTCTTCTCCTCCTCCCAGGTTCCCAACACTCCTTTCCTTTCACAGCCTCTCTTCTCCCTTCACTTCCCAATTGTGACCCAACCCCGATTGGTCCCCCTATCCCTTATCCTTTTCCTTCCTGGTGACCTCAGAGTACCTTGAGAGGACCCAGACATGGAGGTAAGAGGCTGCTTTTATTCCTCCTCTTGCTGAGCTCTCCCTGTCACCCATCCAGCAATGTGAATAATCACTGGACACACTGTAGTTTCTCACTTTATATTGGCCTGTGTCACACTATGGTTCATGTAACAGCATCTGGAAGGTGGGTGGGAATGATGGGAGCTCTGTCCTCCCTGCAGCTCATGGTGAGTGTCTTAAGCAGCCTGGCTGCTCTTCCCACACTTGTGGACATCAGGGGGGCATGGACCACACACAGGAAAGGTTGACAGCATGGAACACGAGAATAGTAACTGTATACTATCAAAAAGGAAGGATTTGTGAAGCTACTGAATTGAAGGATTTCTTGGTGGGAATTGTATGGTATGTGATTACATCTCCATAAAGTTGTTTCAGGCTCAGTGCCCATAGCTCAGTGATTAGGGCACTGGCCACATACACCAGGGCTGTTGGGTTTGAACCCGGCCTGGGCCTGCTAAAAACAACAAGGACAACTACAGAAAAAAATAGCCGGGCATTGTAATGGGTGCCTGTAGTCCCAGCTACTTGGGAGGTTGAGGCAAGGGAATTGCTTAAGCCCAAGAGTTTGAGGTTGATGTGAGCTGTGATGCCACAGCACTCTACCGAGGGTGACTTTGTGAGACTCTGCTTTAAAAAAAAAAAAACAAAAAACGTAGGCAGGCTTTCTTCCTTTCTTTCTTTGGGATGCCAGCCATCTCCCTGCTCTCTTTTCTCTCTTTCCCCTCTCTCTTTTCTCTCTCACTCCTTCTCTCTTTCTAAGGTAAAATAAACTTACAGTTTTATAGCCTAAAAAAAAAATAAAAAAAATAAAGTTGTTTCAGAAAACATGAAGAACTCTTATTGATTTCCAAGGTTGCTATTGATTTGTTTAAGTGCAATGGTGTGAAATATGAAGGTGGATTCTTCTTATTGGTTATCTGTTATTATGTTTTAAACTAACTTCAATACTCAGCTTTAATCATTATTATAAGATCACTCAATTGTACAAATGTATATGTACTTCCAAAATCTGACATTAAGCATCCTGGTTCAGTGTTAAAGTGAATATTGAAAAAAGAAACTTTAATATTTTTAGAAATACACTAAACAACAATCTGTACTTAAATTGTGTTGGAATAATAACCCAGGTGTACCAGCTGCTCATCTCTCTCAGTTATATCAATATATAGTAATACAAAAAATATATGTTATTTTGGTTTATATCCTTAATACATTTTTTACTATTCTTTCCCATTTTTTCATTCAGGTTGGGAATATTTTTGAGTGTTTTCCAAAGAATTTCACCCAGACAGTTCATGAATATTTCAAAGAAGACATAGGCTTCTCATCCATTTTAAGTTTATATCACTTTATTTCTCAATTTTAAATTGACTCATGAACTTTTAGTAAAATTCTGTGAACTTTCAAAAAACATTTGCAGACCAGGCACGGTGGCTCAAGTCTGTAATCCTAGCACTTTAGGAGACTGAGGTGGGAAAACTGTTTGAGACCAGGAGTTTGACCAGCCTGAGCAAGAGTGAGACTCTGTCTCTGCAAAAAATGCAAAAATAAGCTGGGTATGGTGGCACATACCTGTAGTTCCAGCTACTTGGGAAACTGAGGCAGAAGGATTGCTTAAGCCCAGTATTTTGAGGTTGCAGTGAGCTATGAAGATACCACTGTACTTTGCTTTAGCCTAGATGACAGAGGAAGATCCTATCTCCAAAATATATGTACATATATTGTATGTACATCTTCTATATCCTTCAATTCTGGAGTATCTGTGTCTAAGCACAGTATCTTCACATTGTGTTGTATTGCTGCTGAACTAAATGCACCTTTCCCCACTTATGGGGCACTGACTTAAAACAATTGAGTTCAGTATCATTACTTTAATTTTTTTTCCCTTTCTTGGTAGTTAATAGTGTATAGAAAAGGGGCACATTGCTTAGAAATCATCAAGAGCTTAATGGAAGTTCTATAAGATGTGAATGTGCTTTTTGATATATTTTCTTTCACTTTACTGCTTTTAAGTAGTAGCAATATTGTTGGAGTAAGCCAATTTGATTACTGAGGAGACTCACAAAGTAAGCACCTTCTAGATATCACCCTAAAAACCCTCCCCATATAATGAAAAACTATCATATATAATTACATATTGCTGCTTAGTTTTCTTTTTCCCACTTAGTTGGGCATTATATTTTAACAAATCATTTTTGAATTTAGCTTATGACATTAAGATCAGGACTAGGTTGGCTCCAAATATTGGCCATTGTGAATAGAGCTGTGATAAATATTCTAGTACAAATGACCTATGGCTAAATGATTTTTTTTACTCTTGAGTAAGATAGCTAGTAATGGGATTGTGGGATGAAATGGAAAAGAAAAAGATCAGGATTAAGTTTAAGGTTATGACTATGTTTGTAATTGGCAGTTTTATAAGGAACAACTAAGAAATAGAAGGTAGGTAAAGATATAAGACCCTAGAATGCTTGAATATGATGTGCTGTAAAAATTTATAGATGTCACTGGATTTTACCAAGTAATATCTTTCCTTCCTTTTTCCATCTATTGTGGCTCTTCAGTTAAAATTTTCTTTATAAAAGGAATTTGATTATTATGGCTCTATTTAGAAAAAAATATTAATAGTGTACTTAGGATGATTATAGTTTAGAAAAAAAATTAATAGCTGTACCTACTATGATGATTGTAGTCCTGGCTCAGAGAGAGAAATTGGTGAAGTGTCGCAAGTGTGGTCATCAAGTCAAATTTGTCCTATAATCTCTGTTTCTTCATGGCTGCAATAGAACTTTTCTACAAACTTGGAGAAGCATGAAATGGAGACATGTGAAGGCCATTTTAACACTGAAGCACAGAGATAAGGTAATTTAAAGAGAAGGAAGAAGTAAGGAGAAAAGGTAGGGAAAGGAAGTGAAGAAGAAAACACACATGAGGAGGGACCAAAAGAAAAATCTGGCAACATGAAAAACCAGAACAGACCAACCCTCCTAAGGGATCAGGAGGTAAGTACTGCAAAGGATTCCATCTATAAAGAAATAATGGAAATAACAGAAAGAAAATTTAAAATATGGATGGCAAAAACAATAAAGGGAATTGACAAAAAAGTGAAAAATGATCAAAATGAAATCAAAAACAGAAGCAAAATATGGATAAAAGATATGAAGAATATAAAAAGGATATAGTGGAGCTTAAGGAATTGAAGGAGTCAATCAGGGAACTTAAAGATGCAGTAGAAAGTATCCATAATAGATTAGACCATAGAGAAGAAAGAATCTCAGAGCTAGAAGATAAAGCTCTTGAGCTAACCCAGGCAGTTAAAGGGACAGAAAAGAAGAGAGAGAAAGCAGCACGTTCACTCAGAGAATTATGGGACTTCATAAAGCATTCAAACATACGAATTATAGGGATCCCTGAAAGGGAAAAAGAAGAACCCAAAGGAATGGAAACCTAGAGGATATCATAAATGAAAATTTTCCAAGTCTCACTAAAGATTTAAAACACTCCTTTTTGAAGGATATCAAACCCTGGGTCATCTCAACACAAATAGAGCATCTCCAAGACCCACTGTAATGACCTATCTAAAGTCAAAACAAAACAGAAAATTCTGCAAGCAGCCGCGAGTAAGTGCCAATTGACCTACAGGGCAGATCCATCAGGTGACCGCAGACTTTTTAGCTGAAACTTTTCAAGCCAGAAAAGAATGGTCATCTACCTTTAACCTTCTTAAACAAAACAATTTTCAGCCCAGAATTCTGTATCCTACTAAACTAAGCTTCAAAGTTAATAAGAAGTCAAATCTTTTAGTGACATGCAAGCATTGAGAAGATTCATAACCCAATAAGACCATCTCTACAGGAAATACTTAGACCCAGTCCCCACACTGAACATCACAATGGCGCATCAGCAAAGTCCACACCCAGAAACTAAAGGACAAAATTTGGCTTCCACAATGGCCCAAAGGATAAAATTAAGCAACAGACTTTCACAAAATAACATGAATAGAATTCCATCACACTTATCAATTCTCTCAATAAATGTAAGTGACTCAAATTCTCCACTGAAGGGGCACAGACTGGCCAACTGGATTAAAAAAAAGCACAAACCATCTATATACTGTCTCCAGGAAACACAATTAACCTTGACAGTCAAAACAAGACTTAGGGTGAAGGGTTAGAAAATAATATTTCAGGTAAATGGAAATCAGAAGAAAGAAGGGGCCTCAATCTTATTTTCAGATACAAGTGAATTTAAAACAACTAAAGTCAAGAAAGACAAAGATAGTCACATCATACTGGTCAAGGGAATAATACAAGAAGAGGACATTTCAATTCTAAATACTTATGTACTCAACTTAAATGCTCCCAGATTAATGAAACGGAACTTAATTGTTCTGAGGAATAGGATAACCTATAAAACCCTAGTAGCTGGGAACTTAAACATTCATCTGACAGATGGCTTCTCACTAGAATTCTATCAAGCTTTCAAAGAGCTTATACCTGTATTGCAGAGCCTATTCTAAAACATTGAGAAGGAAGGAACCTTCCCCAACACATTCTATGAAGCAAACATCACCCTGATATCAAAACCAAAAAAGTTCCCAACTAAAAAGCAGAACTACAGACCTATTTCACTAATGAATATCAATAAAAAAAAATACTCAATAAAATCTTAGCTAATATGCTAAAGGTACACATTAAAAAAATTATACATCATGATTTCCTAAGTTTCATCCCAGGAATTCAAGGCTGGTTTAACATATGCAAATCCATAAACATAATTCATTATATCAATAGAAGCAAAAACAAAGACCATATGGCCTAGACACAGTGGCTCACACCTATAATACTGGCAGTCTGGAAGGCCAAGGCAGGTGGATTGCCTGAGCTCAGGAGTTCGAGATTAACCTGAGAAAAAGTGAGATCCTGTCTCTACTAAAAATAAAAAAATTGAGGCAAGAAGTTCACTTGAGCTCATGTGTTGGAGGTTGCTGTGAGCTATTATGCCACAGGACTGTACCCAGGGTGGCAGCTTGAGACTCTGACAAAAACAAAAAACTAATAAAGACCATATGATCCTCCCAATAGATGTAGAAAAAGCATGTGATAAAATACAGCATCTTTTTCTAACAAGAACACTTAAGAATAAAGACATAAGTAGCACATTTCTTTTTCTTTTTTTTTTTGAGACAGAGTCTCACTTTGTCACCCTCAGTAGAGTGCCTTAGTGTCACAGCTCACACCAACCGCAAACCCTTAGGCTTAAGCAATTCTCATGCCTCAGCCTCCCAAGTAGCTGGGACTATAGGTGCTTACCACGATGCCCGGCTATTTTTTTCTTTTTTTTATTGTAGTTGTCATTGTTTGGCAGGCCCAGGCCAGTTTCAAACCTGCCAGCCTTGGTGTATGTGTCTCCCATTAGTATACCACTATCATGCTTTGAAAAACTGGAAAAAATAGTACTTCACTTTGTATGGGACCAGAAAAAAACCATGTAGCTGAGGCAATTTTAGTAATAAAAACAAGGTCCCTCGGAGGAATTCTGGGAAGATGGCTGACAGGTAGCAATCCTCAGCAGAGGCTCCTGAGCAGAGGAAGGAAAACTGGACAAAATTGGACTCTTTGAAGCCAAAGGCAGGGAGCTGAGCCAAGAAAGAAGTTTGGCAAGCTGTAACTCCAAGGAAGAACATTGAAGAAAACAAATTATAGGTACAAAAAGCCTATCAACTAGAGGACGGGAGACCCCTCCCCCAAGCAAGAGGCCTGCTGCAGGCTATCTGCAAATGAGCAGGAAACAAAAGACCTCTCATTTTACCTCGCTGGAGAGAGCCACTAACTCCAGGTCCCTTTCTCCAGGGAGGTCCCACTTATGAACCTAGACACCACCACACCAGGCATAAAACAGAATTAGACATTTTCCCCCACAAGTCTAAACTCCCAACCCACCCTTTCCCCCTCACATGGTAGTCTGAAGTTCTGCCCCCTGCAGAGCACAGAGTGTTTGATCTTGTTCTGAGAGATCTGGGCATAGTGTGGACTGCCAACCATCAGGATGGAATCTGAGAAAGGAGGATCACTTAAGCCTAGGAATTTGAGAACCAGGGTGGAACCTGTGGCTCAAAGGAGTAGGCATCAGCCCCATATGCCAGAGGTGGCGTGTTCAAACCCAGCCTTGGCCAAAAACTGCGAAGGGAAGGGAAGGGAAGGGAAAGGAAGAGAAGGGAAGGGAAGGGAAGGGAAGGGAAGGGAAGGGAAGGGAAAGGAAGGGAAGGGAAGGGAAGGGAAGGGAAGGGAAGGAAGAAAGAAAAGAAAAGTTCTTTTGGACCCAACAGAAGAACTCCGGCAAAATGAATAACCAGAGTAGATAACCAAGAAAGGACAAAGGAGATACAACTGAAGATGCCATGCATAGACAAATGGCAGCAATGTCAGAAATCAAATTCAGAGCATGGATGGCAAATAAGATAAATAGAATGGAAGAAAAGATAGAAATTGAATTCCAAAGAGTAGTTCTAAAGTTGTCTCAAGAAATTAATGAATTCAAAGCCCAAGTTACCAAAGATATGGACATAATGAGAAAGAGATAGCAGAGGTCAAGGAAATGACAAAGTTAGTTGAGGAGCTCCAAAATACAGTAGAATCTCTCAGTAATAGAGTTGGCCAGGCAGAAGAAAGGATCCCTGCAACTGAAGACAAAGCTTTTGAACCTTCCTAAACACTCAAAGAGGCAAGCAAATGGAGAGCAAAAACTGATCATTCCCTGAGAGAGTTGTAGGATCACTCCAAAAGATCAAACATTAGTCTTACAGGAATTCCTGAAGGAGAAGAGGATGGTCATAAAGGTATAGATGCTCTACTCCAAGAGATTTTGGAGGAGAATTTCCCAAACATTGCAAGAGATTCAGAACTTCAGATAGCATACAGTTTCAGAACCCCAGCAAGACTCAATACAAATAAAGCATCTCCTAGACACATTGTGATTAACTTTGTCAAAGTTAAGATGAAGGAGAAATTCTGCAAGCAGCCAGATGTAAGAAAAGCATCACCTACAAAGGGAAAGATATCAGAATGACTGCAGATCTCTCAGCTGAAATGTTTCAAGCCAGAAGATGGTCATCGGCCTTCAATCTCCTAAAACAAAACAACTTGCAGCCCAGGATCCTATATCCAGATAAACTGAGTTTGATTTGTGATGGAGAAAATCAAATACTTTAATGACATAGACATGTTGAAGAAATTTGCCATAACTAAACCAGCTCTCCAGGATATCCTCAGACCCATCCTCCACAATGACCAGTGCAATGCTCTACCTCCAAAGTAAACTCACCCAGGATTTTTTTTTTTGAGACAGACTCTCAAGCTGTCACCCTGGGTAGAGTGCCTTGGCATCACAGCTCACAGCAACCTCCAACTCCTGGGCTCAAGTGATTCTCCTGCCTCCACCTCCCAAGTAGCTGGGACTACAGGCACCCACCAAAACACCGGCTATTTTTTTGCTGCAGCCATCATTGTTGTTTGGCAGGCCCAGGCTGGTTCAACCCGACCAGTGCAGGTGTATATGGCTGATGCCTTAGCTGCTTGAGCCACAGGCATTGAATCACACCCAGAATTTTTTAAACAAAACCCAACTTCTGTAGTGGCAAAAGGATTAAAAATGTCCACTGGACATTTGAAAATTTTGACACCCAAAACACAACTAGGCTTATCAATTCTCTCAATTAATGTGAATTATCCTCTAAAGAGGCACAGGGTGGCTGTCTGGATACATAAATTTACACTGGATATCTGTTGTATACAAGAATCTCACCTTACCTTAAAGGATAAAAATAGACTCAGGGTAGACTTGTATTTTACAGGCAAATGGAAACCAGAAAAAAGCAGGTGTTGCAAATTTAGTAGCAGATACAATTAGTTTTAAACCAACAAAGATAAAGAAAGATAAGGAAGGTCACTACATGTTTATCAAGGAAAACACCCAACATGAAGAGATCTCAATAATTAACATTTATGCACCCTACCAGAATGCTTCTCAATTCATAAAGCAGATCCTAATGGATATGAACAACTTGATATCTTCCTGCACTATAATAGTTGGAGATTTTAATACTCCTTTGACAGTTTTGGGTAGATCCTCCAAGAAGAAACTAATCAAAGAAATACTAGACTTAAACCTGACCCTAGAACAAATGGACTTTACAGACCTCTATAGAACATTTCACCCTAATAAAACTGAATATACATTCTTCTCATCAGCCCACAGGTCATCCTCCAAAATAGATCATATCCTATGATACAAGTCTAACCTCAGCAAATTCAAAAGTATAAAAATCATTCCTTGTACCTTCTCAGACCACCATGGAATAAAAGTTGAACTCAACAGCAACAGGAATCTTCACACTCAAACAAAGTCATGGAAACTAAATAATCTTATCCTGAATAATAGCTGAGTCCTGACGAGATTAAGAAGGAAATCACCAAATTTTTGGAACAAAATGATAATGAAGGCACAAATTATTAAAACCTGTGGGATACTGCAAAGGCAGTCCTAAGAGGAAAATTTATAGCATTCAAAGCCTTCATCAAGAAAACAGAAAGACAGGAAGCCAGGAACTTAACTTAATGGATCATCTCAGGCAACTGGAAAAGGAAGAACATTCCAACCCCAAGCCCAGCAGAAGAAAAGAAATAACCAAAATTAGGGCATAATTAAATGAAATTGAAAACAAAAGAATTCAGAAGATAAATGAAGCAAAAAGTTGGTTTTTTGAAAAGATTAACAAAATTGATAAACCTTTGGCTAACCTAACCAGAAATAGAAAAGTAAAATCTCTAATATCATCTATCAGAAATGATAAAGGAGAAATAACAACAGGCACTTCAGGAGTACAAAAAATCCTCAATGATTACTACAAAAATCTCTATTCCCAGAAATATGAAAATCTGAAAGAAATGGACCAATACCTGGAAGCACATCATCTTCCTAGACTCAACCAGAAAAAATTAGAAATCTTGAATAGACCTGTATCAATCACTGAAATAGCACCAGCAACACAAGATCTCCCAAGAAAGAAAAGTCTGGGACCAGATGGTTTCATATCCAAATTCTATTAAACCTTTCAAGAGGAACTAGTACCTATATTATGAAATGTTTTCCAAAGCATAGAAAAAGAAGGAATACTTCCCAACACATTCTATGAAGCAAATATCACCCTGGTCCCCAAACCAGGAAAGGATCCAACAAAGAAAGAAAATTATAGGCCAATATCATTAATGATTATTGATGCAAAAATTTTCAATAAGATCTTAGCAAACAGAATTCAACACATATAAAATATATATATATCACGATCAAGTTGGTTTTATTCCAGGGTTATAGGGTTGGTTCAACATACACAAATCTATAAATATAATATATCACATCAATAAAATAAAAAACAAAGATCATATGATCCTCTCGATTGACATAGAAAAAATCTTTGATAATATCCAGCATCCTTTCATGATCAGAACACTTAAGAAAATAGGCATAGAAGGGACATTTCTTAAACTGACAGAGGCCATTTACAGCAAGCCCACAGCCAATATCATATTGAATGGTGTAAAATTGAAAACATTTCCACTCAGATCAGGAGTGAGGCAAGGGTGCCCACTGTCTCCACTGCTATTCAACATAGTAATGGAAGTCTTAGCTATCGCAATCAGGCAAGAGAAG
>CAUYTI010038581.1:0-30940 GCA_963575145.1 Galago senegalensis | reverse complement strand
AGACAGAGCCTCAAGCTGTCCCCCTGGGTAGAGTGCCATGGCATCACAGCTCACAGCAACCTCCAACTCCTGGGCTCAAGCAAGTCTCCTGCCTCAGCCTCCCAAGTAGCTGGGACCACAGGCACCCGCCACAACACCTGGTTATTTTTTGGTTGCAGCCATCATTGTTGTTTGGCGGGCCCGCACTGGGGATTTGAACCTGCCACCTTAGGTGTATGTGGCTGGCGCCTTAGCCGCTTGAGCCACAGGCGCCGAGCCTACACACAAACATATTAATCACAAAATAAAGAGGAAATACTTAGGACAATTATGGTCTTCATTTCTATAACTGGTCATACTTGGTATTTACAACTACCTTCTTCCATTATCCATTCTGTGTTCTATTTGTTTTCAGCAAGACCTCAGTTGGTTGAGGTTTGTTATCTGGGACAGTGACACAAAGAACCTGGGCCATTTGTAGTCCTGCCTGGATTGGGTTGTTATAATTTTCCATTGACCTTAATGACAGGATGTGATAAAATTAAGAAGGGTCCACCTGTATTCCAGACATACTCTTCCTTACCTTCATCGGAAAGAGAGGTCTAATTTCCCCTTAGCAATCTTCATCAGCCACCTCGCCTAGCACCCTAACTCCCTTCTGTTGACTCAGAAACATGAGGAGTCCAAAGTGGCCAGGTGGCAGTCTACACTTCCAGTTCCGTGAAATCACTGATGTGTCTCAGTGAAAACAGTCCTCCCTCTGGAACGAAGGCCTCTAGGCCAGCAGAACATAAAATACATAGGCACAGGAAACAAAAGTTTTGCTAGTGAGTCACTAGGGGTCATGGTGAGTGGTGCCACTCCTATTTCCACCACTTGATTCCTGACACTGTTGCCACCCAGCTAGTGCTGTAACTGAGTTTTCAAAAGGCCAATCCATCTGCTGCAGGAGGTGGGGAACGTGGTAAGAGCAGTGAATTTCATGAGTGTGGGCCCACTGCCGCCCTTCTTTTGCTGTGAAGTGAGTTGCTTGATCAGAAACAAAGCTATATGGGAAACCATCATGGTGGATGAGGCATTCTTTAAGTCCCCAGACGGTAGTTTTGGCAGAAGCATTGTGTGCAGGGAAAACAAATCCATACCCGAGTAAGTGTCTATTCCAGTGAGGACAAAACACTGCCTCTTCCAGTGTAGAAGTTGCAATCAACCCGCCACTAGGTACCTGGCTGACCTGTTTTCATCCAACCAATTCCTAGTCTTTTATTAGGACTCAGGTTAGTCGTCACCTCCAGGAAGCCTTCCCTGACTACCTAGATGGGCATTTACTATGTGCTACACTCTGTGCTAGACCCTGGGGATCCAAAGATAAACGCCACAGTCCAGAGCCTAAAAGTGCTTCCGGTCACTTCCAGTGGTCAGCACTGTGATGGAGAGATGCACGGCTGCTGTGGGCACCCTGAGGAAGGGCACTCAGTTCAGAGGAGGTAACACAGGAGCTGAGTTAGGCAGGAGAGGGAGTAGGAGGGGCAGAAGAGGTTTCAGACCAAGAATTCCTGGTGAGAGAAATTGTACCACATTTGGGCAACTCCAGGTCAGTAGTACAAGGTGAGCTCAAAAGACAAAGCAGGAAATGAGAGAAAACACTTGAACTATAAGCAGACCAGATCAGGAGGCCAGGCTATAGAATTAGTCCCTGTAAAGACTTTTAAGCTTTATCCCAAAGATGCTCTCAAAGGACCTCTCGAAGGATTTTAAGTGGAGGAGGATGGGATCAAATCTACATTTTAAGAGATAAATCTGATTGCATTGGGCAGAATAAATCAGTGGGAGCAAAGCCGGAGGCAGGGACTCTGGTGAGAGTGCATATGTGAGATGTGGCTGGCCTGAAATAAGGTGATGGTGGTGGGATCAGGTGGGGAGAAGTGGGAAAATTCGGGAGCTATCAAGGAGCTAGAATTGCTGGAGCTGACGAGAAAGGCATACAGGTCTCCCACATTGCACTTGGAAGAATAGAGGTATTGTTTGTCAAGATAGGGAACACCAGGGGATCAGGTCTAGGGGGAAAATTAGTGTTGAGCAAATTCTGTTGCTTATAACAGAATCCTGGGTAATTTATAAGAAATGAAACTTCTGGCTCAGCGCCTGTGGCTCAAGTGCCTAGGGCTCCAGCCACATACACCTAAGGTGGTGGGTTCAAATCTAGCCCAGGCCCGCCAAACAACAATGACGGCTACAACCAAGAAATAGCCGGGTGTTGTGGCGGGCGCCTGTGGTCCCAGCTACTCGGGAGGCTGAGGCAGGAGACTCACTTGAGCCCAGGAGTTGGAGGTTGCTGTGAGCTGTGATGCCACGGCACTCTACCCAGGGGGACGGCCTGAGGCTCTGTCTCAGAAAAAAAAAAAAAAAAGAAATGAAACTTATTTCTTATGGTTTTGGGGGCTGGGAAGTCCAAGGTTGAGGGGATGCAACTGGCATTTTTGCAGGTGGGGACTCTCTGCAGAGTCCCAAGGTGGTACAGGGCATCACATAGCAAAGGGGCTGAGTGTGCTGGACATGATCTGTCTTCTTATGAGCTACCAGCCTTGAACCTCCAGTTCCTTCCCCCATCGGATCTGAACATTGATCTCAGTGGTTGCAATAGGAGGAGAGTAACACTTCAGTATTACTTCAGCTGGCCTTGTTTGCGGTGTTGTAGTCTCATATATAGCATGAGGGTTAGTTTCAAACAGGTTCTAAATAAAAAAAAATAATAATAAAGGCATCAGTACCATTCTCATGATAACCCATTAATCCATTAGCCCATGAGGGTGCCGTGGCTCACTCCTATAATCATAGCACTCTGAGGCGGGTGGACTGCCTGAGATCAGGAGTTCGAGACCAGCCTGAGCTAGAGTGCCCCCCATCTCTAACATGAGCTGGGCGTTGTGGTGGGTGCCTGTAGTCCACCTTCCCTGGGTGACAAAGGGAGACTCTGTTTAAAAAAAAAGAATGAGAAGGACTGAAAGAATCCTGTATTTAGCAACAAAGAGATTGTTTATGACCTAGGTGGAGGCAGCTTCAGGGAAGAGGTGGGGGTAGAATCCAAATGGCAGTGGGCTGAGGAAGTGGGGAAAAGTGCAGCTTCCTTGGCTGTGAATGGAGGGAGAGAGAAGATGGTAACAGACACAGATACAGAGGAAATCATAAATTGCTGGCGAGGTCATTAGCTTTGCAACTTGCTCCAACTTCCTGCTCCCGGAGCACCCTTCTGTATATACACAGATTCCTCTGCCCACATGACCCTCTAGCTTGCCAGACTGCCCAGTGACTTAAGAAATTGGAATTCCAGTTGACACACCATCCTCTCAAAGAGTTGGTTAGTTCAAGGAAGTTTGCTGAGCTCCAACCAACTCTGACAAGATCGTGTTTTAGAAAGTGCAAATAGCAGGACAGTGAACTGTTTGGAGGTCCCCAGGTGCTGAAGCTGTACCAGTTTTCTATCTTTTTTTTTTTTTTTTTTGAGACAGGAGCCTCAAGTTGTCTCCCTGGGTGGAGTGCCATGGCATCACAGCTCATAGCAACCTCCAACTCCTGGCCTCAAGCGAGTCTCCTGCCTCAGCCTCCCAAGTAGCTGGGACCACAGGCGCCCGCCACAACGTCTGGCTATTTTTTGGTTGCAGCCGTCATTGTTGTTTGGCAGGCTCAGGCTGGATTCGAACCTTGCCACCTTGGCTGGCGCCTTAGCCACTTGAGCCACAGGCACCGAGCCCAGTTTTCTATCTTAAACTGTCCTCCCTCCCTGAACTGCTGTCCCTCTGCTACACACAACTTGGCTTAATTCTCACACATCCTTTTTCTCTTTTTTCTTTTCTTTCTTTTTTTTGGAGACAGAGACCCTGGGGCTGAGTGCCATGGCATCACAGCTCACAACAGCCTCAAACTCTTGGGCTCAAGCTATCCTCTTGCCTCAGCCTCCCGAGTAGCTGGGACTACAGGTGCCTGCCACAACCCAGGGCTATATTCTCACATAGCCACCGAGGCTCTGTTAAACTTTACTTGTCTTTCCTCCACTGAGCTGTGAGCTCTTCAGAGAGCTTCTTGTTTCTGTGGCCCCTGCTCCCAGAATACATGGAGATTTTAGTGTTTATAGAATCGATGAATAGATGGCAAAGAAAGATGAGGGTGAAAATGCCTAATGAGTAACTGGACAGAAAATCCATTCTTTATCAAGAACTATTTACTGAATATCTGCCAGGCACACATCAGGTATGACGGGTAGACAAAAAGATACAGCTTTTATCCTTAAGGAGTGTGTACAGGCCAGCTCTTTCCATCACGTCTCATGTGTTCGAAAGAGGAATGGCAGTTATAGTTGGCCTCTCTGCTCTCAAAATTATTTGTTCATACTTGAGGCTGGCACATTGCACACAATAAATCTTTGTAGAATAGATGAATGAGCCTTTATGATCAAACTTATAATACGATTTTTTTGGGTTTTGTGCGTGATTTTCTCCTCCAGATCGTGAGTACTGGAAAGCCAGAATCTATGCCTCACATTTGTTAACAGAATCCAGCACAGAGCTTTTTATGTAGTGGGGGTCAAATGTGTTTATTGGTTTAAAGGATCAGTTTGTAATTGGAGGTAAGAGCACTGCACACACAGCCACACATACATGCCTTCTACACTCTCTGTTTATTCTTTATTTTTATGTGTAGGAAACCAGGTGAAAAATCCATTTCTTGTTATTGATTTATAATGGGCCTGAGCGTTTTTGCAGATGTCCTCGGCAGCTTGCTCTGGCAGTGGCAAACAGGCTCCCATTGCTTCGACTGGGACTAAGCAGAACAGTGTTGGGGTGGTCCGCGCACTTGATCTTCAGAAGCTTGTGACTGTGACAGCACACAGTGTTTCTCTAAAGGGTAGGAGTGTGCCCGCTGATAGAGATCTGACATGCTGTTACAGCACAGCTGTGCACCTGGAGGGCGGGAGTGCCGCGGGTTACTAAATTCCTCAATTAGAGCATTAGATTTGCCAGCCCACACACAAAAGGGAGGTACCCAGTGGTTGTATTGTGTGGGATTCCCCTCTCCCCTGCTCACCTCTATTTTTGTCCTGCCTGGATGGGGAAATGGATTTATTTAAGCCAGGATGAGGTTCTCAGGTGTGGTTAAGAGAAAATGATGAGTATTTATTTATTTATTTTTGGGACAGAGTCATGCTTTGTCGCCCTCGGTAGAGTGCTTTAGTGTCATAGCTCACAGCAATCTCTAACTCTTGTGCTTAAGCTATTCTCTTGCCTCAGCCTCCCAAGTAGCTGGGACAACAGGGTCCTGCCACAACACTTGGCTATTTTTTTTTTGCACTTTTTTGGCCGGGGGCTGGGTTTGAACCCGCCACCTCCAGTATATGGGGCTGGCACCCTACTCCGTTGAGCCACAGGCCCTGCCCCATACCCAGCTGTTTTTAGAGACCAGGTCTTGCTCTGGCTGAGTCTGGAACCTGTGAGCTCAGGCAATCCATTTGTCTCAGCCTCCCAGAGTGCTGGAATTATAGGTGTGAGCCACCACACTTGGCCAATGATGGGTATTTTAACATTTGTTTTTCCCTTTAGTGACAGATGAGCTCATGAAATAACAGAAAACATTTCCTCAGAGCCACAGATGATCACATTTCAGAGGTTCTGGACGTTGGTCCCAGGCTGCCCTGCTAGCTGCAAAACTGGTTGGATGGGAAGAAAGATGACAGCCCCACCCACCTGCTTCCTCGGCCAGCTCAGCCCCATGTGACCTTATCCTCTCTAGGGACCATTCTTCCAGCCTGGACACCTGCATCCTTTCCCCATGCTGGAAATGAGCACTAGTGGCTCATGAACCTGACATCAGCGTAAGTGTTCTTACTTTGATGGGTGACACCAGGCAGTAGTCCAAGCCTGTCATGGAGCGCCCTGCATGACGGTTCCCTCTTCTAGGTCTTGCAAAGTTTGTCCTCAGCTTCATAAACAGTGAAGGGAAAGCCTTGCACTTTGATGATCCGAAGCCTGATTTCTCTGGGCCCAGCCTGATTTCTTCCCTGTTCAAGGGGTGGGAGCAGGGGTGTTAAAAAACATGGTTGTATTTACTCCCCAGGAAAAGAGCTGGCTTCCTCTCCAGCTATTTTTCTGCTCTTCATTATTTGTAAATTCCAACTCTCCAGCCTCCAGCTAGGCAAATTTACAAGCTATTATTAGCAGCTATGTGGAAACTTCATATTCCAAATGTTTTCTGATAAAAGAACCAAGGAAACTCTTTGTTAAAAAATATTTCAGCAACACTTAGCTTGTTTCTCTCTATTCTAAGTGCCTCTTTTTTGTCCTCCTCCTCTCTTCCCCAGCTCCCTGACCCATGCAGCGTTTTCACAGCTTTGCAAATCTGCTTTCTAATTTGCCACAGTGTTAACAGTTCTTAATTCTAGGCGGTAGGAATATGGGTTTTAGTTAACGGTATTATTTAGACTTCTTTAAAATAACTTGCATATTTATCAGAAAAGAACAACCCTACAATCAATGGCTTTTCCTCCTCGTTCCTGGGGTTCTGTGGCTGGTTCTGTTGCTATCTCAGTTCCCAAGCTGTTGGTGGCTGTTTCCTTTGTGCACAACGAGATCTCAGCGTTCCAGGGCAGTGTCGCTTCCACCTAACAGCGGAGGCCTGCCAACCATTCTTGCTGGACTAGGAAGTGAACCACTGATCTTAAAGATTAAAAACAAAATCAGGAGCTATAGGGTCTCCAGGGACCTGTCTATTTCACTCTGCCTCAGATAACCAGCTTTGCTCCTGTGGCTTTGCTCCAGTTCCCAGAGAGAATAACTGGGCTCCTTAGGTGGGATGGCCGGACAAAGCTGCTTGAATGATCTGGACCAAGAAGACACATCACGTGACATTTAGGGGAGCTGAGTGCACAGGATGAAAGTGTTAATTCCAAAGCTTCAAGTTCTAGCCAGACCTGATTGCCTTCTCGTTTGCCTTCTGTTCCCAACAAACTGTATCCTGTGTTTTCCTTTAGAGTGTCCATTTAGGGCTTGGTGCCTGTGGCTCAAGTGGCTAAGGTGCCAGCCACGTACACCTAAGGTGGCGGGTTCGAATCCAGCCTGGGCCCGCCAAACAACAATGATGGCTGCAACCAAAAAATAGCCGGGCGTTGTGGTGGGCACCTGTGGTCCCAGCTACTTGGGAGGCAGAGGCAGAAGACTCACTTGAGCCCAGGAGTTGGGGGTTGCTGTGAGCTGTGATGTCACAGCCCTCTACCCAGGGGAATAGCTTGAGGCTCTGTCTCAAAAAAAAAAAAGAGTGTCCATTTAGAACAGCAGTTCTCAAACTCATGTGTGTATCAAAATCACCCAGAGAATGTGTTATATAAAACACAGAATTTTGGACCCCACTTGCATAGTTTCTGATTCGGTAGGACTAGGGTGCAGCCCGAGACTCTGCATTTCTAATAAGTTCCTAGGTGCTGCTGCTGATTGAGGAGAGCACTTTCAGGGCCACTGGTTTAGAGGATATGCCTGGTGTTTTTATCTCTTCTAAGTTCTGGGGGTGAAAATAAAGGTCAGGAGAGGGAGGGAGATGGTAGTTGTGTACAGTATGGCTTTCGTGTCTGCTTTGCACTTACCAGTATGTGCGTCCTGCTGTTCTGTGCTGCAGTGGCGCTGTACTGTGTCTCTCATGAAGGGAGAGACACTGCATGGGAAGGGGCGCATCCATGTATACCCCAATCCAGAAGGTATATTTTCTGGACTTGTGCAGACCCTTGCTCACTCTCCTGATTGGAAACCAACTTGAAATTTGCATTTATAGCTTATTTTTAAGTGTACTAATACATGTCTCAAAGCTTCACAGCATAACTTGGTATTTGAAGTCATGTTTCGGAACACCCTAACTCTGCCTACCCATGTTGCGTTGTGCTCCTGCGACAGTTTGTGTCCTAGACGCTGGTTGAGTATTTGGTTGTCATCCTCCCAGCATGTGCTCTCTGGGGGCTCTGCAGCAAGCCTCGATGCCCTGGGGACCATCTAACTGTGTCCCGGGAGTGCTCCAGGTCCTGGCTGTCTTCTGATGTGATTTAGAGTTATTAGTGACACAAATGAGACTGTTCAGGAAGTGGAAAATCCCTGATATGTGTGTCCTGTGTGTTTGCAGAAAAGAGAGAGCCGGAGCATTGGGAGGAGCGTCCTTTGTTTTCATTGCTCAGTAAATTTCCCCAAATGATTCCTGCTTCCAACATTTAGCATTGGGAGGAAAATCCCCAAATAAATTGTAATAATCTGAGATTTTAATCAGCAGGAACAGAGGGTAAAGGGTTAGTAATCTGGTATCTTTTTTTCTTACGTAACAGTAAAACTTTATTTCTGCCAGGGGACTTTATTTTTAGAACAGTGGTTAGTCTCTGCCTAGGGTTATGGTTTAATTTTTATCCTCTCTGTAAGATGATAATGTGTTATACATACACTGTACTGCATTTATCTTTCTGTTATTGGGTTTGTTTTGTTTTTTGAGACAGAATCTCACTATGTCACCTTGGGTAGAGTGCTGTGGTGTCACAGCTCACAGCAACCTCAAGCTCTTGGGCTTAAGAGATTCTCTTGCCTCAGCTTCCCAAGTACCTGGGACTACAGGCCTGAGCCACAATGCCCGGCTATTTTATTTTATTTTTTTTTGGTTGTTTGGCAGGCCCAGGCTAGATTGGAACCTGCCAGCTCTGGTGTATGTGGCTGGCGCCCTGGCCGCTGAGCTACAGGAGCCGAGTCTCTTTTCTGTTATTGTTAAATTTTCATGCATGGGAAAGTTTAAACAATATATATATTAAAATAATAGTATTTTCTTATGAAGTACACTTGGAGAGTGTTTTAGAGATCTTTTCTGTCTTCTCTTAATGTTATATAATTTTTCCCAGATAATTAGATTAGAGACTACATTATTTTATCCCTGCCAGAAACCTTAAAACAAGGAAGAAAATTTGGTGACTTATCTGCAGAGATAGATACATTGAAACTATTCAGCATGCAAAAATAATGAAGGGTAGTCAGTGATCCCTGGGCCAGGTTACATTTGTGTTTTAATGCACCTCGCCATTAGGTGGCGGTAGAGTAATAGAAATGACTATTTAGAGGCTGCGGCACAGTCTTTTCACCTGGTTTAAGTTAAGTTCAGAGAGGTCTAAGGTGGTAGAATCAGATCTTTGCCAGCTCCAACGGGGTAGATTTGAGTCTGAGGCAGGTCAGACTGGGGGTGGTGGTGAAAATTGCTGACAGAACTTACTTTTGGTTTCAGGACACTTTGTTACCTCCAGGTCTAAGAGGATTATCATTTAAGCCCAAGACTGCTGGGATGGATCTTGGGGTGTTGTTCTGAGACGCCTTAGCACATATGTTGAGTTTACTCCTTTTCTAAATTTGGATGTTAAAAATAAATAAATAAATAAATTTGGATGTTAAAAAATACATAATTTTTTTTTCTTTTTTTTTGAGACAGAGCCTTAAGATGTCACCCTGTGGCTCGGCGCCTATAGCTCAACCGGCTAAGGCACCAGCCACGTACACCTAAGGTGGCCGGTTCGAATCCCCAGCCCGGACCTGCCAAACAACAATGACGGCTGCAACCAAAAAATAGCCGGGCGTTGTGGCGGGAGCCTGTGGTCCCAGCTACTTGGGAGGCGGAGACAAGAGACTCGCTAGAGCCCAGGAGTTGGAGGTTGCTGTGAGCTGTAATGCCACGGCACTCTACCCAGGGGGACGGCTTGAGGCTCTGTCTCCAAAAAAAAAAAAACAAAAAAAAAAGGTATACTATTAATTTCTTGTAAAGTTTAAAAAGACTTAAGATTGCTTTATGATACTTCACATATTATGCTACCTGTAAAACAACTACAAATTAAAATACCTAGTATTAAAAGAAGAATATGGTTATTAGAGTAATTTCATTTAAGATAAAATTTAAAAGGAATATATGTGTTGTGTGTGAGTGTGTGTGCGTGCATAACTGCATGTCTGTGCATAAATGTGCGTGTGTGTAACTGCAGGTATGAGTGTGTGTAACTACGTGTAGGAGTGTGTGTGGGTGTGTAACTGCATATGTGCACGTGTATGAGTGTGTGTGAGTGTAACTGTGTGTAACTGCATGTGTATGTGTGAGTGTGAACATGTGTAACTATGTGTGTACATGTATAAGTGCATGTGTGCACGTGTAACTGTGTGTATGTGTATGTGTGTAACTATGTGCACAGTAACTGCATGTATGAGTGTAACTGCATGTTTGCACACATGTATACGTGCATGCATGTGCATATGTGTAACTGTGTGCGCGTGTGTGTGTGTGTGTGTGTGTGAGCTTAGTTATCTCACCTCTGTGCCCTTCGGCTGGCTTTGCTGCTGCCCGTGGCCTCCTGCCACCAAGCCTCCTGCAGTGAGATTTGGAAAGGTCTGAAGATAAGGCTGGGACCCTGAGAAAGCCCCTTCTGCTGCTCCCACGGGGGCTGATAGTTTTTCTTGAGCGCCACTGTGCCCGGACCCAGCCTGCCCCGTGATGTGTTGACTTGGAAAGAGCATTGACAGGCCTGTTCCAGCTGCTGCAGGTGTTTGAGTTGTAATCAGACTAGATGCTAGAGTGAACCACAAGTGCAAAAGGCTTTTAGTTAGACAAGACTTATTTACAATACTCTTTTCAATTTTATTAAGTTATGGACAAAACACAGAGACAGAGAGATCAAAGTTGTACCTATAGTTAAACTCAAAAGGTAAGATTAGAGGTTATAAACTGGGAGTTTCCTTTATGAAAAAACTAAAACTTACAATATTAATGATACTCTTATTTTCAACAACTTTCAGGATAACAATAAAATTAAATTTTTTAATTCCAAGTTTTAATTATATATTTTTCAAGTTGATAAAATTGAGAACAAAACTTATGTACTTATGGCATTTAAGTTATATCAGTGCTTTTTTTTTTTTAATGCCATCATTGCAACTTTCCTGCTTCCACATTTAAAGGGAATGGTAAGTCTTTGACACTTAAAATTAATACACAAAGTTAACTGAAGGAATTCAGTCAGCCAGCTTGTATCAGTGCAGGAGAGTGACTGTGCAAATCTCCTCTCAGTCCCTGACTTTAGGGTCTTCACACTGGTAACCTGGCGTCAGCCTTGGCTGGAGTACTCACACGTACAGATGTGTGAACTCAAGAGAGCTAGGCTTTGTTAACTGGAGAACTGGCTGGCAAACGCCACCACATCACTGTTGTTGTTTGTTTAATTTAATACATTAAAGTATTATATTTTTATTTATAGGAAATAAGGGGAACGTCTAAACAAAGATTTTAATGAGAAAATTCTAAACCATTCCACTTTTAAAAAAATCTATGGGTCAAAATTAAATGAAAACAGCTAATTTTGATATCTAGATCATATTTATAGTTTACAAATACACAAGACAAAAAATTTCTTCAGTTATTTTAGTGCTAATCATTTAGAGATGGATACTCTGGTTCTCCTATCATTTTTAGCCATATAATTATTTGGCCACTTTGGATTTTTACTATTCTTAAAGCAACACATACTAAAGCAAACAGCTTATTATTTAATCCAATAAAAATAATACACAATTGCACAAGCTTATGCTCATAGAAAATTTAATTTTTTGGAAGACTAGAATCCCATCATACCATAAAAATTGACTGGTTTAATTTTGTCTGTGAATTTCAACACTTAGAATTGACTGAGATTATTTGATCACTTGACTATTTGCTTTTAGGGATAAGAGGTTAAGTGAACTACCCACAGTGAACTGAATTTTCTTTTAAATTATATGCTAATTTTCACTTAGCATAATCACTTTAAGTAAATTTCAATTAAGCTTCAAACTGAAAGTGCCCTTCAAACTCACATTCAAATAAGAAATCTTAGCATAATACTGTGCTCCTGTTTTTCTAGGAAAAAACTGTTTTGTCAGACTTTTTAGAAGTACAAGCACATATATTATTTTTCTTTGACTCCTAATTTGGAGATGATATTTTAAAGATAATACAAATAAATTAAATTTACAAATACTAAATACTTCTTCTCTAACAGGTAAGGGTTTCTCAGGCAGGCAACATAAATGGACACACAGACCTGGCCAAGGTCTTCTGTGAGTCTCTGCCCTCACCTTGAACAGCTGTGAACCTGCATAAAACATTCATGCACATCCCACAGGGAAGTCTTAGTTCGGCGTGGAAGCAAGTCCATCAATAACTTGTCAGTATCAAAAATAGAAAAGGGTTCTTAAAATTTTAAATGATTAAATAAAACTCAAATTTGACCTTCCTGTAAATAAAAATAGAATATGGGTAAACCACCTTTAAATCTCAAACTGACTTCTCAGTAAATAACGCATCATTTACTTGTACGAGCTTCTCCCTGATGTCCCAGTTCCTTCTTCAGGGGAAGCACTGGCCCTATGCCCAGGGCAGTTTGAAGGACCACAGCTGGGGGGTCTCCAAGTAAGCCAGGTTTCTACAAAAGAAGAGAAAACATGAAGGCTTTTGCCCACACCAGTAACACGGAACCTAAGGAAAACCACACATTAGGAAAATTCACAGACAAAGGTACCAACAGCCTGATTCTAGAAAAAGAATAAATTGATTTCAAAAGAAAAAAATTATACCACACTTACATTATTGATGTGAATATTCTCAAACTTCACCAACTGCTGCTGGGCCAGTGGCACTCGAGAAAGGTTCTGGAGGAGTAAACGGGAAGTGTTACCCACAGCTGAGTTCTGCAAAAGGGTGAAACATTAAGTTAGTTTAATTTTGAAACTAACTTAATTTTGAACCTAGCTTTTAAAAATTTACACCTGTTGTATAACCCAATTCACTTTAAAGTTCAATTCTCCAGGTTCTCTGAGTGAAAGCAACAGAACTATCTTAACATAATATTTCACTTTTTCAGGCAAAGCTAACTGATCCTTTCAATGATATGCAGGGAGTGGCCAGCAGTCCTGAGACTGACTCTACGCTCTTTCCTCCTGGTACCTTCCTCCTCCCTCTCACCCCTTTTCAGTTTTACTGCTGGTAATGTTCTGCTCACTCACTGAAGCATCTGAGGGAGGTTCACCGAGCACATTTTGTCTCAGGCCCTGTGCTGCTCAGTGAGAGACACGGTAACACCATCTGCCTTCCTGGATCTTACAGTCCTGAGGAAGGGAGACATGAATTAATTGTAAAACCTACATTTACAAATAGCAAAAGAAGAGTTCCTTGCAGAACTAATTCTTCCACTGAGATCTGAAGGCTGTGTAGAAATAATGAGCTGAACTCCAGGGGAATGGGTGGTGTTGAGGTGGGGAGTACTTGCTCCTAAAGATTTTATTTAAAAGTAAAATGCTCGTGAGAATTTTTGGTGTCAAGAAAAAACAAAATATTGGCTCCCAGTACATATTTGATGCTTCAGCATTCAATGTTACCTACACACCTGGTGTGCTTTATTCAGATGTAAAAACGCAGGGGAGATGGAGGCAGTCATCAGATGTGACAAGCTGTGAGGTGTTCCAAGAGCCGCTTTGAGAAAACACAAATAAACAGTGTATGAGATACATGGAATCAAAAATAAATAAGACAAGCTCCAAATCTGTTAGCAGTTCAGTAACAGAGTGACCCTGTCATTGGTCAATCCTGACTGGCTCCTTTCCTTGTGATTCAACTCTGGAAATTGTTTTAAGATTCCAACACCTTCTGCCCTAGTTGTAAACTGCCAGACCTAGGCTTAATATCCTCTAATACCTGGTGAAATGAGAAATATGAATCTTTTAGTAAGTACAGCACTAACTGAGTCTATGTTATTTGCTCAGTGGTTTTTTTAATCTGTTTCGGGGATTTTGGCAGAGGTTGGTTGTAAAGGAGAAATAATTCCTGTCCTTGAAAATTATACACAAAAATATTACAAAATAAAAACAGAACTACACACAAAGAAACAGGAATAAATGGTAACCATACTCTTAATAAGTCTAAGAGCCCCAACACGAGAGTATGTTTCAGAAGAGATGTTTTCAGAACACATAATATATGAAGCAAAAAGAACCATGAGGTAAAAAATATGTGAAGAAATTCCAACTAGTTATCGTAAAGTAGCTGGAAATAGTCATAACATACAAAATTATGTACAACAGATCCTCCATAGTTGACCACATCCTACACTGGCCTCTAGGAGGTCAACAGGAGGGACAAGCGCCACCAGTGCTCAGTGGACAGAGGCTGCACCCACGGTGCCCGCCCTGTGTGCTGACCTGTGTGTTACAGTCCTTTGGGTGGTCACCTCCAGGTTCTACTGCATATACAATATTCAAAATACTTAGTGTCCAGAAAAGGTCCTGGTAATGTTTTTTGTAATACAGATGTTGAAAAATAAAAAACACTTAACTATGAGAAGTGAAATAAATAAATAAATGAAATAAATCCTTGTTGCAACCAAATGTTTTAATATCTACCTTAGTCTACACTGGGACTTCCTTGGAGGGCAGCGTGATACAACATCTTGGTTTCAGGTACAGAATTCTATCTGCTAATCAACCCACAGGAAACCATGAACTCAATGTTCTCTTTAGCACAGGGGAAACACGGAGTGTGTGGGAGTGGAGCTGATGTTTAATTATAGCATAAACTTAGCCAAGTTGTGATAATGTGAGGCTGTATGGAAGATGACCCTTTTAGAATTCTAATACTTCAATGTGGAAAAAGGCATTTTAGGGAGAAAAATTAGTATACTGAAAGAACTCTCTTGCAAGCAATATGTTAGGGAATTAACTGTAGAAAATTAGAGAAAATATTACTTGACCTAAAAAGTAAGTTCAGCACAGTCTCTTTAAAAATGGTCATGGGAAAACTGGGATATCCAATCCCATATGCAGAGGACTGATGATAACTTCTCTTACCATATACAAACATCAGGTTGAAATGATTAAAGACTCAGAGGTAAGACCCCAAACTACAAAATTGCTAGAAGAAAACATAGGAGAAATGCTTCAGGACATTGTTCTGGGTGAAGATTTTATGGATCAAACTTCAAAAGTACAGGCAACAAAAGCATAAATAGGCAAATAGGATTATATCAAACTAAAGAGCTTCCCCACAGCACAGGAAGCCATCCACTGAGTTGATGGGACCATCTCTAAAAACGAGAGAAACTTTTGCAATCTATTGGTTAGCATACAGAATATACATGGAACTCAACAGCAAAAAAACAAATAATCCAAATTAAAAATGGGCAAAATGTTTGAATAGACATTTCTCAAAATAAGACATGTGAATGGGCAAATATATGACATTGGTCAGCACCATTTAATCATCAAGGAAATATAAACCAAAACTGCAGAGAGATGTCACCTCACCCCAATTAAAATGGCTATCATTAGAAAGACAAAAAAACAAAAATGTGTAGAGGATACAGAAAAAAAGGGAGCTCTCACACATTGTCGGTGGGGATGTAAATTAGTACAGCTATAGAATTCTGTACCTGAAACCAAGATGTTATATCACACTTGCCCTCCAAGGAAGTCCCAGTGTAGACTAAGGTAGATATTAAAACATTTGGTTACAACAAGGATTTATTTCATTTATTTATTTTGCTTCTCACAGTTAAGTGTTTTTTATTTTTCAACATCTATATTACAAAAAAAATTACCAGAACAGTGTAGAGGCTCCTTAAAATATTAAAATAGTGCTACCACATGCTCCATCAATCCTGCTACTGGGTATATATCTGAAGGGAGGAAAATGCACACATTGAAGAGGTATCTGTGCCATGTTTTTGTAGCACTGTTCATGTAACTGAGACAGGGAATCCACATAGTGTCCATCAACAGATGAATACATAAGGAAAGCCTGGCACATACACAGTGGAAACTACTGGGCCATAAGCACGAAGGAAGCCCTGCCATTCGCAGCCTCATGGGTGAGCCTGGAGAACACTAAATTAAATTAAACAAGTCAGGCACAGGGAGACAAAGCCTGCATGTTCTCACGCATATTTGGGAGCTGAAAAAGTTGAGTTCCTAGAAGTAGGAAGCAGAACTGGGGAGGCAGGGAAGGGCAGCAGGAGGAGAGGGTCGGGAGAAGCTGGTTGACAAACACAAATATGGCCACCCGGAGGAGCGAGGTGACACTCTGTAGACCTGAACCAACTACAGGTAACAGTGGTTCACTGCATGTTTTCAAATTGCTAGAAGGCAGGATTCTGAATGATCCTAACACAAAGAAATAGTAAATGTTTCAGGAGACAGATGTGCTAATTACCTTTATTTGATCATTACACACTGTGTACATGTAACGTAACATCACTCTGGACCTATAAATCTGCATAATTATTATATTCCAATTAAAACATCTCTTAATTTTAAAAAACAACTTAAGTAGAAGAGTTAATTCTTTTGAAATTCTGGAGTTGAAGTTCAAAGAACGGGAGAAGAAAGGAAAGAACAAGAAACAACATTTAGCATTTTTCAACAAAATAATTCTGTTAAAAGTATTACATAGAAAAGTGTGACATCCTTTCTTGATAGGGGCTACAACAATGTAGTGTGTTAATTACTGGACTATAAATTCATCTCATCTAAGAGCTGAAGGTTTAATATTTAACATTTATTAATAGTAAAAAAAAAAGAAAGAAAAGAAAAGAAACACATGCGGTTTTACCTACCGTAATAGTCAAAAAACATTAACACCTCAGATCAGTGATTAAAATTCATTAACAGGGCTTAGAAAAATGAAATATGTTTAGACTAATCTAAATGTGCTTTTTCACAAGTAAATGTATTTTTCCACATTTCAAACGTAAGGCAGCACCATGAAGTTCATACCAACATTCTAATTTAGTCAGTACACATGGGCTTACCTGGCTGGACAGCTCGCCCACACAGCTGGGGCTGTAGGAGAACTTGTAGCATGGCAGGATTGTTTAAACTCTTCATGATTTGCACTGGATTTGGCTCTGGAAGTAAGCCCTTCTGATTACTGTGCACCTTCAATGAATGCAGAAATATGGGAAGCATTGGAACAATCAGAAGTACAAAAGGTAACCTTTTACAGGCTTTCTTCCAGAAATTCTCATTTATCTGATAAGAGCTATTTTATAATAAAAGCACTATGATTTGCATATTTTATATACTTTCTACCATAGTTCTTAATTATAATGTTAGATATGACCATAGGTATGACATGAAATCTTCATAGAATGTCTTAGTCAAATACCAACTGGCTTTAAAAGAACTGACAATTTCTTGCAATAAATCTCTTTATAAAATTCAAAGAGAAAGAGGACAAGGGAAGTTACTGACAGGGAGATAATTTGTTGACATGAGATGAACACAATGATATGACAGAATGGCCTCAGTGTAATGTTGAACTACAGTTTAACAATGTGGGTTACCCTATACTTCAAAGTTGTTATAATAAAGGTCTTTATTTCATTAACTTATTCCTCTGCTACAGGACTAACCACAAGACTGTCCTCACATACACGTAGTAATTGGGTAGCTTCCTAAAGATATGAAATTGTTTTTAGCTATAACAAATAGCTTTACAGATGAGGATATTAAAATAATGATACAAAAGGAAAACTGTAAACTTCCAGCCACATAAAAATAGAGAACTAAAGAAAACAACTGGATCCCTCTTGCAATCTAGATACTGAGAGGCAGAGGATGATGGATCTGAGACTTACAGAAAGTAAGGGGGGGGGTCCCCAGCGGAGACAGAAGGTGTGAAGGTGAAGACCAGCCAGGACACAGGAGAGCCCCAATCTCCACACAGGCTGACCTATGGGAGGGCTTCCCAGCCAGGACACAGGAGAGCCCCAAACCCCACACAGGCTGACTTGGGGAGGGCTTCTCAGCCAGGACACAGGAGAGCCCCGATCCCCATACAAGCTGACCTGGGGAGGGCTTCTGAGCCCCTGACCACTTTGACCCCCACCTAAAGATATGAAATTGTTTTTAGCTACAACAAATAGCTTCACAGATGAGGATATTAGCTACAACAAATAGCTTCACAGATGAGGCCCACCAGTTTGACTTCCACTGGAGCATGGCTTTCTTGGCCAGCACAGCAGGAAAACAGTTGTGTCAGCCTAGTTGACCAAGGAATTAACAGCAGTGTAGCACACAGGCCCACATAGAAAGGGCCAGATGTCGGAGTGCAGGCAGCCCAGGTCCCCCTGACATTCCCAGTTCCTCCCTCCACACCAGCTGGCCAATGGCATCTAACCCTAGCTTGCCCCTCCCCACAACATTCCCAGCTCCTCCCCTCCACACCAGCTGGGCAGAGCAGAACAGTTACAAGAAGGCAGAACTTGGAAAGGGGCAGGGTTGGGAGTGGGGGCAAAGAGAGGCTGTCTAAGGTGCAGGCTGACTGGGCTGGGGTGGGAAAGGGCTGCGGCCATGCTCCCTAAACTCCTGCCAGGACCAGGCTTTAATAAACAAATTAAATATTTACTAATTTCTTTCTTTGTGACATCTTTTTGCTTAATTTGACAAAGATACCATGTAGCCAACTTTAAAAAAAATGTCTTCACAATGTAATGGAAACATAATGATGGTCCAATCAATGATTAATCACTTTGGATAGACTGGGTAGTTTAAAATAGTATTAGAATCTCCGATATGCTAAAAAATAGAAAAAACAAAGAAAAGGCTCACCACTCTCTGAGCTGCTATCAGTGCAGCTAACGTGCTCCGCCCTGGCGCTCCTGGGGCACAGAAGGAGACCCGGACTCTGCTCCCCTGGACGGTTGCCCCGACTGCGGCCTGCTGGGCCTCCTCTGCCTGCTCGGCTGTGCCATATTCAACCACCGCGAAGCCCCCCGCACAGCGACCTTCATCCTGTGCGAGCTGACGCGACACGTTTTCTTAAAAGGGAATTCTGATATTCATTTAGAAACATTTATTTGCGATATATAATTTTCAAATCCAAGAACAAGAATATCGGAACATGATACTGGTGAGAATAATATTCCCCTTTTCTATGAAAACATAAGTTTACTAATTGCTTAGACGCAGCTCTTCCTGAAAACAGGAAAATAAACAAGAGTCTATCGAATTGTTTTTAATTCTTTGATTTTCTGACATTTTTAATAATCGAAGCCCAAATAGTAATAGTCCCTATGTCTTAAGAAATATACACAACTGATAATTCATAGGAAAATGAGGACACAATAATTAAAACTTTCTTTAAAACAAAATCCACCAGAAACATGGACAATGAAATACACCAAGCTATTATCTGACCACCTGTCAGCATAAGATGGTGAATATCAAGAAAGGTGGAAGGAATGGCATTTTAGGCAGATCCCAGGAATTTCATCAAGTATACCAAGGCAACCTGTATTTAGGAAAACTATGCCCCAGGTTTGTTAAAATACAAAAGCAACACCAACTTTTATTCTTCTGGCTGTGCCCTAAACAAACCCCTGCGGTGCAGAACTTAAGGCATCTCCACTCACCCACCTCTGAGAGTGCAGAGGAAGGCATGAAGGCCGGGTTCTGTGGAGACCGCACCAAGGCGGAGCACAGGGTTTCTCTTCAATACATTGATACCTGCATGCTATGAAGTGGTAAGTGTGGTACAATTCAGCTTGGTGTGCACTGAGAAGACAACAGGACACTTCCATTGGGTCTGTAAGTTGGGATTATAATTAAATCATTTCTTAGTTCTCATTAGTTTCTTTTCTCTTACTTCTGAAGCTTAACTTTCTTTACCGTTTTCTAGGTTTAGACCAGATTTCTAGTTTTCATTCACATGACATCTTCCCTTTAAAATTGTCCTCAATTGTCTTTTTCCCTATAGAACTTTTTCCAACCCTCAAGTTGTATCATTAATCTTTTGGAAACTTTATTTATTTATTTATTTATTTATTTTTGAGACAGGAGCCTCAAGCTGTCCCCCTGGGTAGAGTACTGTGGCATCTCAGCTCACAGAAACCTCCAACTCCTGGGCTCAAGCGAGTCTCCTGCCTCCGCCTCCCAAGTAGCTGGGACCACAGGCACCTGCCACAACGCCCGGCTATTTTTTGGTTGCAGCCATCATTGTTGTTTGGCGGGCCCAGGCTGGATTCGAACCCACCACCTTGGGTGTACATGGCTGGCGCCTTAGCCACTTGAGCCACAGGCGCCAAGCCAATCTTTTGGAAACTTTAAAAATATTTTTTATTATTTTTGTTTCATTGTGATGATCTTTATGCCTACATATATTATAATACCACTTGAGTCTTTCAACAGACAAAATCAGTTCAAGTTCACAGAATCAGTAGTTTTGGAGAAGACTATCTTGGTTCAATATGAGGGCCATTCACAGATGTAATGGTCTGACTTGAGATCTGGTAAAAATAGTCACTCAAAAACACTGTAGCTTGGGTGGTGCCTATGGCTCAAAGGAGTAGGGTGCCGGCCCCATATGCTAGAGGTGGTGGGTTCAAACCCAACCCCGGCCAAAAACTGCAAACAAAACAAAACATTGTAGCAAACATTTCCCATCAGGTGTAAAGCCACACTAGATAATCTCTAAGTCCCTTCCAACTCTGGGATTTATAATCCAAATATGATTTGTGATAAGATCCGTCCAATGGGGGATTGATAATTCAAATACAATTCATGATAAATGGCTTTTCTCCTCACATTTGCTTTAAGGGCCTCAACTAAAGGAACAAAGAATTATGTACAGCCACAGATGATATCACTACATAATTCTTGGTATTCAAGAATAGCATCTCAATAAATCAACTTTGAACAACTAGGCAAAGATTTAATAAAAGATCTATCACAAAAATATTCTAATTACATGCAATTTAATTGTTTGATGCTTATTGAGATCATAGGGGTGGAGATGCAAGATGGTAGCTCTAATCTCAAAAGTACATATTACAGACACTCTTACTCTTGTGTAGAATCGGAACAAGCTGCTCTCATGCAAGTCAAGAGCAGGATGGTGGTTACCAGGGACTGAGGCAGGAGGTGGAGGGTACCGGGGAGATGGTGGCCAAAGTGTACAAATTTCAGTTAGATAGGAGGCATGGGTTAGAAAGATATTTTATACAACATGGTGACTACAGTTAATATATTGTATTCTCAAAATGCTAAGAGAGTGGATATTCTTACCCCCAAAATGACAACTGTGAGAAATGCAAATGCTCATTAGCTACTCAGTCATCCCACACATGTGCACTTCACACTGAACATAACTCAGTTTACCTTTCCATTTAAAAATAATGAATACATATACATCCAGAGTCCAAAATTTCTACTGCAATACTAAGAACTTAACAAAAGTATGAGTGAAGAGAAAAAGGGAGATGGGAGGAGATACGGATGGGAAGGGAAGGTGGTAAGGGAAAGAGAGAAGGAAGGGATCAGAGGCAGGAGGAAGAGCTGGACAGGTGACGTGAAGTCTGCAGGGAGGGGGCTCAGACAGTATACTCGTCTGCTCACTGGAACACACCTGACTTCACAATGATGAAGTGCTCGGAAATTCTCCTGGGCCTCCTCAATTTTCAGGGTCTTCTCTCAAAGCCTCATCTTCTACGACTCATTAAAATAGAATTATTCTTTCTTTTTAAACCTCATAATACTTTTATTTCCTCCAATGTATCATAATTCAGACTAGGATTGGGATTATTTGCTTGTCAGTCTCTTCTCCAAAATTATGAGGAACTGAGATAGTGTCTTTTTACTCTCTGCATTTCTGACACCTGGCACAGTATCTGTACAGAGGAGATGGCAAGCCAGAGAGGACAGATGAATGGGTCAAGGGTTGGACAAACAGATGGAATGAGAAAGTGGATGAGCAAGCAATGGACTTGCTATGCCAAGGCATACTTAACCACCTAACAGTATCAACAGAAGCTGACTTTAAATTCCGCATGCCATTCAAGTCTTCATTACACACTAAAACAGAATTAAACTACCCATTGTGATATTCACACAAGTATGATAAATAAGTTTGTAAGTGCGTGGAAAGTAGATACATACGCATGTATTTTTAAATATTTCTAACGATCTCTTAAAAATACCCACCTGGCAAAACACGGGTTTATGAACACTGGAAAAAAATTGTAGCAGCTCTTCTGAATCCCTGTAGTCACTGGGGAGTTTGTCAACGCAAAGGCACTTGGAATGAATGAGCTCTGAGGCCAGCAGGTTAACATCCATCCATTGTGCAAAGAGAACGGATGTTCCTAGCTGTTTACCCAACAGCTCTAATCGGGCCCTGGCAGCAAAGCCCTTCTTCATGTACTCCACAAACCCATAGCCTTTGGAGTGGCCAGTAACTTCGCTGTAGACCAGAAAACATCTCTCAATATTTCCGTAAGCACGAACAAGTTCTTCAAACTCTTCTAATGTGAAAGAAATGGGCAGGTTGGTAATACACAGCAAAGCATCTGTCGGCTGGAGCTGGACTATTAAGTCTTTTCCTCGGAAAGAATATTGATGAAATGTCTGGATTGCATTCTGTGCTTGTTCTCCATTCAGTAAGGTAACAAAAGCTGGAAGATAGCAAAGTGAATTAAAGAGCTTTTTTAGGCCAGTGTTTTTTGGTTTTTGGTTTTGCGACAGTCTCACTCTGTCACCTGAGGCTGTGGCATCATCATAGCTCAGAGCAACCTCTTCCTATCTCAGCCTCCCTGCCGCTATGACTATAGGTGCCATAACACCCAGCTAGTTTTTCTATTTTTAGAAGAGATAGGGTCTCACTCTTGCTCAGGCTGGTCTCAAACTCCTGAGCTCAAGGGATCTTCCTACCTCAGCCTCCCAGAGTGCTGGGGATACAGTGGGAGCCACCACGTACAACCTAGGCCAGTGTTTCAAACTTTTTTGACTGTGACCCACAGTAAGAAGTATATTTTATGTCTGTGACTCAGTATGCACATATACATTTTTTCTGAAACAAAACTATGATTAAGTAACACCTCTACTATATATAGTGCACTGGGGCACTTTTAATTCTGTTTTAGAATGCTGACGCCTCCACTCAACTAATCTCATGACCAGTATCCTAAATAGGAGGTACAGCAGTATTAAGAGTTTCACTGTAGGCTTGGCGCCTATAGCTCAACCGGCTAAGGCGCCAGCCACATACACCTAAGGTGGCGGGTTCGAATCCCCAGCCGGGCCCGCCAAACAACAATGACAGCTGCAACCAAAAAATAGCCGGGCGTTGTGGCGGGTGCCTGTGGTCCCAGCTACTTGGGAGACGGAGGCAGGAGACTCGCTTGAGCCCAGGAGTTGGAGGTTGCTGTGAGCTGTAATGCCATGGCACTCTACCCAGGGGGACAGCTGGAGGCTCTGTCTCAAAAAAAAACCAAAAGAGTTTCACTGTAAAATCCAACAATATGCTGGGATTTTTAAATTTTTTCCCTTTTTTAAATAATCTTTCCCAATCACACACTTATTTTTCTCCTCAACAACTTGTGATATAAACTTTTATGAAGTCTTTATAAAAACCCTCACTGGAAAAAAGGAGATTAAAAACCTTTCTTCTTTTAGAAAGTTCCAAAAGACCATGTTTAATAGCAAGGACCTAAAAAAATCAAGGTCCAGCAAAAAGACACAAAGCTGCTCAGAGGAGGCCAGTTCTTTCTCCAATTCACGAAACATTTCCTTGCAATCATAGTAATTAGTTTGAAACAACACACACATATACAACTTGGTATGAGACTTTGTTGATGAAAACTATCAAATGAAAAGATTATAGGATTCTAATCTTGGAAAAGTAACTTAACTTTACATATTCATAAAACAATTGAAAGCATTTTTCCCATTTACCTACTAAATCTGTTCCAACACCAAGCAACAAATGCAATATGACAATTTATATAATATAAACATGATATAAGTACAAGGTTCTAAATCAATGAAATATCATGCACATAAACATCTGATAAAATTAAATCTCAACCTCAATTTGTTTAACCTGTTGTTCTACAAAAATATAAAAGATTTTGAGCAATTGTACAGGAAAAGTTGAAAGCCAACATTAAAAGAAATAAACAGGGTAATCCACAAATCAGAAACCCTGAACTGCTCTCTGAGAGTCCCTCTTCTCCCCCTGGAACACATGGTCAGGCTGCTCCATATGAGCATTCAATTTACCCAAATTAAAGCAGAACCACATGGTAATATGCTGTAAATGGCACATTCATTTGTCTTATAATTTGTGGATTGATCTACATATCAAGGGAAAAACAAAGAATGTAATAATAGCATGGGTGATTCTGCCGGTCATTTCACTCAATCTGGTCTGGTGCCCACCTGCTCTCAGCATGAGGGCGTCTCACCACCCTGAGTGTGACAATGATGTTCAGAAACACAGTTTCACTTCACAGGATCCCTACGGGCAAGGGACTCTTCCAACACAAGGAAGAAAATGGCTTTGCTCCCCTTATTGACACTATCTGTGGGTTTCCAGTGTCCTTTTTAAAGGACTGCAACTGTTTTGATTCTGTATCTTTTTTCTTTTGCTGGTATAAAATACCATTTAACTCTATTTTCCTAAAACATGCAAATAAGCCAACAGTTTGTACATCCTGGTTGGTTATGTCCCTATATCAGCCCATAAAATCATTAGCTCATATTTGACTTGAATTTTCAGGGCATTTGAAACCATGAACCTTTCCCTTTCCTAACTTCTTTGATATACTCTTTCCTGAATCTCCTTCCAACCACCCAACACTCCTGTCACTATTTCCTGTCTAGGTTTTCTTCTGTGCTCACACCTGTAAAGTACGCTCCCCCCCACCCCCACCCCCGCGATGCACTCACATTTCACAGCCCCACACCTCTGCTCCTCCCTCCCTCACTCCACACCCTCTTCTCCATCATGCCCACTCCCACATACTCAGTATTATGTGCCTGGTGCCAAGTTAGACACTGCAAATGTGTTGGTGAACAGAACAGGTTAGCTCTCTCTCAACAGAACTCACAGTCCAAGAGCGGATGCCAGACATTTAACAAAGAGGTACAAATTCAGTGTCTTCAAAGAAGCCACCAAGGGGCTAAGAGAGCAATTAAATAGAACAAAATGATCCGTCTGAGGTCTCACAGAAGGTGCCCTGCTCTCTTACAACTTCCAAACCTAGTTTCTAACCTTCCTTTCCCTGTGCATCTGCATTCAGATTCCCAAACGTAACTCCCCATCGGCCTCCTATCCCTGCCCTCACCCCCATGCCCGCGCTGCCCGCCTTCCTCTATCCTCTGCTTCAGTTGGCGGCTGTGACTCACAATCAGAAATCTGGGACTTAATCTAGACCCTGTCTCCCTTATGTCCAATATAAAAGAATCTTTAAATTCCACCCTTCAAATAGGGCTCAGATACACCCTCTTTTCTTTATTCTTTTAGCTTTCTTTTTTTAGAGACAGTGTCCCATCCTGGCACCCAGGCTGAAGCGCAGTGGGGCAGTCATATATCTCTGTAATCTCAAAATCCTGGGCTCAAGTGATCCTCCCACCACAGCCTCCCCGTAGCTGGGACTCAAGCGTACACCACCACACCTGGCTAACATTCTGTTATTTTTTGTAGAGACAGCACAGCTGCATTGAAAAGGCTGGTCTTGCAATCCCCCCACCCTGCTGGAAGGGTGATTTGCGGTTTATAGCACATCTTCAACTCATCACGGTCCACGGTCATGGGGATTATACGACTTTGAGCCCTGCCTAAGTAAGTTACAACAGCATGCTCCCACTTCTCCCCGTCCAGCCTCTATTATTACCACTCATGCCTTTTATTTCTACATGTGTCATAAGCCTAACAATACAGTGCTATTTCACCTTTTTTGTTTTTACTTTATAAGCCATTTTATTAGATCAGTTCTTTTTCTCTGCAGTGTGGTTATTCTTTTTTTTTTTGCAGTTTCTGGCTGGAGCTGGGTTTGAACCCACCACCTCTGGCATATGGGGCCAGCACCCTGCTCCTTTGAGCTATAAGTGCCATCTGGTTATGTTATTCTTTTGAAATATAGTAATGTAGTTAGACATATTTGTACTGAATTTTAGGGTATTTTCATGTTATTTTGCTTTTAACAATTTGTTATCTTTGAAGGAGATTTAAATCTTAGAAGAAAGTCTTCACCAGCATTTTGGTGCATAGGTCCAGACCTCCACTGCCCCACCTTCCTGTGTGAAGGGCTTCCTTCAGTAGTTTTGATATGCAAATTTAGTGGAGATGGGTTCTTCTAAGGGCGGTGTGACTGGAAAACCTTTTACTGTAATTTCTCACACACACAGGGCACAGTCATGAAAACCAGCTGAATGTCCATCTGCATCCATTCTAAGCCAGTTTCAGCTGATTGATTTTTCTGTTCCTTACAGGTTATATTTCCCGCTTCTTCACCATGTCTGGAATTTTTTTACTGGATGTCAGACATCGTGCACTTTACCTTGTTGGGTGTCAGATGCTTTGTATAAATACTCTAGAGCTTTGTTCCAGGATGTAGCAACTTACTGGGGAACAGTTTGATGTCTTCTGGGCTTACTGTTAAATTGTCCTGAGTAAGACAAGAACATCCTCACTCTAGAGTTCATCTTCCCACGACAGTGATGAAGCCCAGAGGCCCCTCCTGACGTCCCAGCACCTGCGAGGTTCACCAGCACTGTTCCTGGCTGTGTGAGCTGTGAGGATCATTGCCCCAGCCCTCTCCACTGTCTGGTGCTTTGTGGGTGTGCTTCCCAGAACTCAGCAGTGCAGCCACCGAGAAACAGCTGCCGTGTTTGTTAGATGACAACTAAGGGACACTCACTGCAGCACTGTTTGAAATACGGGAAAAGTTAAAGCTTTCTGAGTGCCTAATGGTAGAGGATACCTCAATTGTGATAAATTCACAGAATAATCATATGCAGCAGTTCAAATCAATGAACGAGAGTCGCATATATAACATCAATGTGGAAAGTTCCGAAAACAATGTTAAATTAAAAACAAAAGCAAGGTGCTAAATAAAACAAATAGTAGTATGCCATTTGTGAAAAACCTAAAGGAGGCATAGAATAATATTTTTTACTTTATATATACATATTTATATAGATATAGAGTAATCCACCAGAAAAAAACCAATAATCCCATACATCCATGAAGAAAAGAGATGAATAGAATCTTCTCTAAAGACAACAGATGAATGGGTAGCAAATACATGAAAAAATGCTCATCATCCCTAATTATTAGAGAAATGCAAATTGAAACCACCCTGATATATCACCTAACCACAGCGAGAACGGCCTATATCACAAAATCTCAAAACTGTAAGATGCTGGCGTAGATGTAAAGAGAAAGGAACACTTTTACAGTGTGTAAAGTGTAAAGTCCTGGAGGGACTGCAAACTAATACAGCCTTTTTAGACGGAAGTATGGAGAAACCCCAAAGAACTCAACCTAGACCTCCCATTTGATCCTGCAATCCCATTACCAGGCATCTATCCAGAAGGAAAAAAAGAACTTTTATTATAAAGACACTTGTACTAGGCTGTTTATTGCAGCCCAATTTACAATTTGCTAAAATGCGGAAACAGCCTAAATGCCCTTCAACCCAGGAATGGATTGGTAAGCTGTGGTACATGTACACCATGAAATATTATTCAGCCATTAAAAAAAATGGAGATTTTGCAGCATTTGTACTAACCTGGATGGAGGTGGAATACATTATTCTTAGTGAAGCATCACAGGAATGGAGAAGTATGAATCTTTCACACTTTGATATGAGGACAATTAATGACAGTTAATGACACGGTGGGGCATGGGAGAAGTGGAGATCAGGCAGAGAAGGAGGGAGGAGGTGAGGGAAAGGAAAAGAAGGAAAAAAAAGAAAAGGAAAGAAAATAGTGACTAATTCTCACGTAAATTGGATTTAATTTGGACCAAAGTACATTAAACATTAATTTTTAATTCAACTTGTTAATATGTTGTTTAGGATATTGCATCCTCATTTATAAGTGAAATATGTTTGTAATTTCCCCTTTATAATAATATATTTTCTCCAATTTTAATATCAGGTGAATCCAGATTAAGTAGAATGATTTTGAAGTATTTCTTCTTTTTCTATTGTCTATAAGATTTGGCATGATCTGTTTTTTGAAATTATATTTTACTTTTATTTATGAATATTAGTTGTCTATTTTTTGAGACTTTGGGAAAAAATAAGAAGAAGTTAACTGATGACTCCATACTGAACCTCAGAGTCAAAGCATTCTATAATAAACATACTCTTATTTAACAATGTGAATGTTACTTTCTTTGCATTATTATTATTATTATTATTATTGCTTAATATTTCGATGCAGCAATCATCTGATTTCTTTTCTGAATGTATTTATCTTTGTTCATTCTTTACAAAGTTTTTGTTTCTAGTCCTTATCTTAAACATTGTTATTGTTATTAAATTTTAAGCCTTTTTAATTTTGTGAAGGCAAAAAGTGAAAGCCTAGTAAACACATGTATATGTAAAAAAAATAAATAAATGGAGTCCTTTGTATGTTTTGTGATTCTATTGTATCTTCATTAAAAATCTGTTTTTTCTGTTTGAGACAGAGTCTCACTATGTCGCCCTCAGTAGAGTGTCGTGACGTCACAGCTCACAGCAACCTCAAACTCTTGAGCTTAAGCAATTCTCTTGCCTCAGCCTCCCAAGTAGCTGGGATTACAGGCACCCCCACAACACCCGGTTATTTTTTTGTTGCAGTTCTCATTGTTGTTTCAGCTGGCCCAGGTGGGTTCAAACCCGCCAGCCTCAGTGTATGTGGCCAGCATCCTGTCCAATGAGCTACAGGCACTGATGAAGAGAGTCTTTTTTTTTTTTTGCAGTGTTTGGCTGGGGCCAGGTTTGAACCCACCACCTCTGATATATGGGGCCAGCGCCCTACTCCTTTGAGCCACAGGTGCCACTCAAAATCTTTTTTTTTTTTTACAGTTAGGGTCTTACTTAGTCACCCAGTCTGGAGTGCAGTGGTGCAATCCTAACTCACTAGAACCCAAATTCCCTGGTTTAAGCAATCCTCCTGCCTCAGCATCCCCAGTAGCTGAGACTCTAGGTATGTGCCAATACACCCAGCAAACATCTATCTTATCTAAATAGAATCATAAAAAATACACAATACATAAGAAGACAAGAAAAGAGAAAATAAAGGGAACAAAACAAATGGAAAAAATAGAAAATAATTACAAAATCATAGATTAAATTTAATTGCATAAATAATCACATTAAATGAAAATGGTCTAAATACTCCTATCAAAAGCAAAGATTATCAGCTTGGATAAAAAAGAAAAAAACAACCATATTCTTTCTATAACAAACACACTTTAAATACGAAACCACGAAGAGATTAAAAAGTAAAGTAAAAAGGATGAAAAAAGGTATATCATACTGGCTCGGCGCCTATAGCTCAACCGGCTAAGGCGCCAGCCACGTACACCTAAGGTGGCGGGTTCGAATCCCCAGCCCAGACCCGCCAAACAACAATGATGGCTGCAAACAAAGCCGGGCATTGTGGCGGGCACCTGTGGTCCCAGCTACTTGGGAGGCGGAGGCAAGAGACTCGCTTGAGCCCAGGAGTCGGAGGTTGCTGTGAGCTGTAATGCCATGGCACTCTACCCAGGGGGACAGCTTGAGGCTCTGTCTCAAAAAAAAAAAAAGGTATATCATACTAACATCTAAGAAAAGAAGGCTCTAGGGGTTATATTAATATTGAAGTAGACTTCAGAAGGAGGAATATTGTCAAGGATAAAAATGATCATTTTGTATTAAAGTGGTAGATTCATCAAGAAGACCTAATAATCTTAAATGTTATGCACTTGTATTCATTTTCTGTTGTTATATAACAAATTACCACAAACTTACCAACTTATTTTTTTTTTATTTTTCATTTTCTCAGTCCCATTTGCCTTGACTTAACACATTTATCAACTTAAACAGAAGATATTATCTTTCAGTTTTCATGTGTCAGAAGTCTGGGCACAACTTAGCTAATTCCTCTGCTCAGAATCAAACAGGGCTGTGATCAAGGTATGAACTGAGCTTTATTCTCCTATAGAAGCCCAACTAGGGAAAACTACATTTCCAGGCTCATTCATGGGGTGACAAATTTTATTTTCTTGCTACTGTATGACTGTTGCCCATACCAACTTGACCTATTGAGCAACTTACTTTAATTGACACTATAGAACACTCTAATCAATGACAGCAGAATATACGTATTTTTCCAAATCTCATACAACATTTGCCAATATATACCATATTTGAGCCTTGAAAAGTCTCAATATATTGTAAAGAAGTCAAATCATACAAAGTATTTTCTCTGGCAGCACCCATAGCTCAGTGGGTAGGGAGCTGGCCACATACACCAGTGCTGGAGGGTTTGAACCCTGCCTGGGCCTGCTAAAACAATGACAACTGCAACAAAAAAAGTAGCTGGATGTTGCGGCAGGTACCTGTAGTCCCAGGTGCCTGTAGTCCCAGCTACTTGGGAGGCTGAGGCAAGAGAATCACTTAGCCCAAGAGTCTGAGGTTGCTGTGAGCTGTGATGCCACAGCACTCGCAACAGCGCCACAGCTTGAGACTCTGTCTCAAAAATATTTTTTTTCTCTAGCCACTGGTGAATTAAGATAAAAGTCAATAACAGAAAGACTTCAGGAAAATCTTGGAATAAGTAGAAACTAAATAATGCATCATTAAACAACCCTTAGGTCAAGGAAAAATCAAATGAAAATTAAAAAGAATTTGAATTGGGCTCGGCGCCTATAGTTCAACCGGCTAAGGCGCCAGCCACGTACACCTAAGGTGGCGGGTTCGAATCCCCAGCCCAGGCCCGCCAAACAACAATGACGGCTGCAACCAAAAAAAAAAATAGCCGGGCGTTGTGGCGGGTGCCTGTGGTCCCAGCTACTTGGGAGGCGGAGGCAAGAGACTCGCTTGAGCCCAGGAGTTGGAGGTTGCTGTGAGCTGTAATGCCACAGCACTCTA
>CAUYTI010038579.1:0-18185 GCA_963575145.1 Galago senegalensis | reverse complement strand
TAACTGAGAAAATGACATGAAGGCTGTGTTGACCACTTTGATGGAAGTATTTCAGAATGCATGTGAAAACCCCACACTGTACCCCAGAAGAGTATCAATGTACATAGTTAACATTCAATAAAAAAAAGAAAAAAAAAAAAGGATTTCTCAAATGTCTGCAGTTGTATCCATGTTATAGAGTAGAAAAGGAAATGGGAAGGTTTCATGGGTAATTTCTGTGCAGTATTTGCTTTTTCCTTTGTTTTCAGCAGGAGAACACAGCATGCATAACTTTTAAAGTAAAAAAGTTTAAAGTTTATGCATAGCATGCATAATCTACATTTCTAGGGTCAAATACAATTTCATTGGGATTTATGGTTACCCTGGTTTTATTTCCATTAGATTAAAATAAGATTTTCAGTGATTGTTGTCTTCTGTAGTCTATAACTGTGCTATCCAATAACAATAAAGCATGAGTCATAAGCAATTAAAAATTTTCTAGTTGCCACATTAAATGGAGTAAAGTAAAATTAATAATATTTTTATTTTACCTTATTATATTTAATATATTTAAATATTTTAACATGTAACCAATATAAAACTCATTGAGATACTTTCCTTTTTAATTTCATATTAAGTCTTCGAAATCCAGTTTGTATTTTATACTTACAGTGTGTTTTAAGTTGTACAATATTAGCCATATTTTAAGTGCTTGGTAGCCACACATGGCTAATAGCTACTTTTGTGTGTAGGGCAGGCAGGTCTGTAAACCAGAACAAATTCTTAATATCTGGATGGATGGGACAGAAAAAAGGAGATATTTATCTTACATGAATTGGATTTGATCAGTATAACATTTACCCAAACCCAGTAATGTGGTCATCTTTGTAGTTAAAAAAAAAAATGGGCTTTTTTATTAATCTGAAAGTTATTTAGAGGAGATATTCTGGGAATATTGGGTAGCTGGAGCTTTTAATCTTTATTTTCTCTTAATAACTGTGGTATGTGATTATTTTTACTGTATATACATTTTTATACTTCCATGAAATTTCAGTATATGTTTATAACCTTTAGCATAAATGCAGTTCCAACTACAATGAGGATTTTGTGCTGCAGCTAGAGAAGGAGTTGGTCCAAGCCCGACTAAGTGAAGCCGAGTCTCAGTGTGCTCTAAAGGAGATGCAGGATAAAGTTCTGGATATAGAGAAGGTAAGAAATGCTGTCACTCTCCAGTTAGAGGGGGATGTGATAGAGGTTTGTTAAGTACTTATTGAGCAATTAAATGGGCCTTGGTGTTTTTACACGTTAGAAAGTATACGTATTAGTTACCAAGAGGGAAAGAGGAAAAAGAAGGTTCTTAGGATTGTCACTTAATTCTTTGTTGCTTTCATACTAATCAAGGTCCAGTATTTAAGGATAAAAATGGAGATTAAAACCGTCTTAGAGGAAATCAACCAGGATAATTTTCATAGGAAGAATATTTAAATGTTGCAAAAGAGAAATTAAGAGACAGAAATTAACTGTTGTGTTCAAATATTGTAGTATCTTCATGTGGAAGAGGTAGAATTGGACTAATACATAGACACTTCAGAGAAAATTCAATCTGAGTATGATTATTTCAGTTGCCCAAGCTAGACCAAGTCACTTCAGCCTTATAAAGCTGACTTAACCTCTTTTCAAGGTTGTTAAAGAACATCAAGAATTAGACAAGTATTAGGAATAGAACAACTTTTAGGTTTCTTATAACCCTCAAATTTAGAGTCTTGTATTCTAGATCACAAACTCTGAATCTCGTCTTCTCATCTATAAAATTACTGATGACCTAGGTTCTATATTGAGTTTCTTTGCTTTTATCCCTAGGTAGTATCTGGCTATTGAATCAAAAAGGAGCCAGTTAGATAATGGACATAACAGTTTCAGTTTTTAACTAGAACAACTTTTACTAGAAATCTGCTTCCTGTTTTTAGATTGTTTCTGACAAATTCATTCTCTGGTTCATTGAGAAAAAAGCCTGCAAGAATGCTGAAAGAAATGCCTAACAGGAGATTTGGTCTCTCAGTAGTATTTCAGGCTTCATGATTCAGAACAGAATATGTGTCTTGCAGTTAGAAAGATATTGAATATTTGGTAAGGAAAAAAAGTCTAGGTTCAGTTCAAAACTGAATTTCTTCAGTGACTGTGCTGCCGTTCGTGGTCTCCAGTAGGAGGGAAGTTGGAGCGTTGTATTATTCCTACAGCTCGTTTCTTGTGCAGCGTCATTTTTCTTTTTAATGCACACGTGGTAAATTTTTGGTTTTCAATTGGGAAAACATTTAAAGCCCATTTTAAGAACATATCAGGCCTGGAAATCTCAAAAGTACCTGAGTTTACCCAGGAACTTTCCCTGACATTTAATTTTGGATCTCTTGGTAACTCTGCAGAGTTTGGTATTGGGATACCCTTTTAGGATAGTAGGAGATTGTTCTAAAACCCTAAATCTTGTATCCATGAAGCAAGTATTTAGGTCATGTTGGTATCAGTTCTTGACTGTTGATGTAAATAATGACTAATACACAGAGATTTGATACCTACCATTCTTCAAGATAGCATGCTGAGAAAATGCAACCAAAATTTTTTTGGCTATTGTCTATAAATCTTCAAAATGTAAATGATATTCATGCTTGATTTGGAGTCCTGGTCAGAGATTAATAAGGTTATTGCCGTGTAGAAAAACATTTTTAATCCTGTTGTTCCTTAACTTTCATAATCTTTTATTGGCAAGGCAGGGTTAGACTCTCTTTGTCCTCAAAATTAAAGTTAATTGCCTTGTTGAAAAACATTTTTAATCTCTTTGCTCCAGAACTCTGTTTAGTACATATTAACAAGGCAGAGTTAGACTTTCTGTGGCCTCAAAATTAAGTACAATTACCCTCGTACATTGCTGATAGGAATGTAAAGTGTAGCTGCTTTGGAAAAGTTTGGTAATTTCTCAAAGTTAAATTTATAATAATACCATTGGAGTCAATAGTTCTGCTCCTAAGTACATACTTAAAATAATTGAAAATATTAAGTCTACTTTTCCACCAGTGTTCATAGCAGTGTTATTTATAACACCCCAAAAGTGGAAACAACCTCAAATATGTGTAATTCCATTTATGTGAAACGTCCAGAATAGGTAGATTCATAGAGCCAGGAAGTAGATTAAGGGACGGGGGAGATGGGTAATATAGAATGACTGCTGATGGGTATAGAGTTTCTTTAGGGGTGATAAAAATATTCTGAAATTAGATCATGGTTATGGTTAAACAACCCACCCTGTGAATACTCTGAAAACCACTGGCTTATATAGTTTAAAAAGGGTGAATTCTATGGTTTGTAAATTACATTTCAAAAAATCTATGTAAAATTAAGTTTAGGACAAAATAACTCTTAAGCATGTATGTTTTATTTATTTATTTATCTTGTAAGTGTGTCTTGGTTTGTCACCCCAGCTAGAGTACAGTGGTATCATTGTAGCTCACTGCAACCTCAAACTCCTGGGCTCAAATGATCCTCCTGTCTCAGCTTCCCAAGTAGCTGGGACTGCAGGTGTGTGCCACCACACTTGGCTAATTTTCCTGTTTTTCTGGGAGAGATGTGGTGTTGCTCTTGGTCAGGCTGGTCTTAAATTCCTGAGCTCCACAGGATCCTCCTGCCTTAGCCTCCTAGAGTTCTAGGTTAACAGACATGAGCCATGGACCCAGCTCTTAAGTGTGTTATATTTTATTCCTTAAATTTTAACATCCCAACTTAAATTTTTGGTTGCTTTAGAGGAACAACTCCCTTCCTGATGAGAATAACATTGCAAGTCTTCAGGAAGAACTCATTGCTGTTAAACTGAGAGAAGCAGAGGCGATTATGGGTTTGAAAGAACTCAGACAGCAAGTCAGAGACTTGGAGGAGCACTGGCAAGTATGTGAATGCACTTTGTGTGCTTTTTAAAAGGATAAAATCCAAATGTCCAATTGGTGAGTGATTAACTGACAACCAACAGTAGGAACAGAGTTTGAGAAAAACCCTGTTTAATGTCAAAATTTAGAACATTTGTTAATTCAAAGTACATTTATGCTGTTTCTCCCTTTTTAATTCTTAAAATAAAAGATAAAAAAAGTCATTTTTGTTGTATCATTGTGCTCTATATAATTTTTTTCTAAAATCTGTAAGAAACTATTCTTTTTTTTTTTTTTTTAGAGACAGAGTCTCACTTTATCACCCTCGATAGAGTGCTATGGCAGCATCACACAGCTCACAGCAACCTCTGGTTCTTGGACTTAGGTGATTCTTTTGCCTCAGCCTCCCGAGTAGCTGGGACTACAGGCACCTGCCACAATGCCCGGCTATTTTTTTGTTGCAGTTTGGCCGGGGCCGGGTTTGAACCTGCCACCCTTGGTATATGGGGCTGGTGCCCTACTCACTGAGCCACAGGCGCCGCCCAAGAAACTATTCTTTTTTACATAGTACACATTTTTTCTCATGCCGATATTAAATCCATTCTTAGTGTAAAACATTAGAAGGGTAACAGTATAAATTTGTGATTGCTCTGGAAAATTGGTTATCTTGCAAAATAAACAACATTTATGGTAGTTACACGCCCACAAATTTATTCATGCATGAGGGCTATTATTGACAAGAAAATTCCATAGCCTATTAGACAGAAGGGAGGTGGGGAAAAACTACACATCTTTTCAGAATAGCGATCTCGGTTTGAATTGAGTGGAGAGAAGATGAATCTAGTGTGGACTGATGTCAGTCCTTGATGTTGCCATGGCTTTAAAAAGAAAGTGTTTCGTCCCTGATTGTCTAGTGATTAGGATTCACGGGGGAGAAAAAGTGTTTTGCAAAAGTATGACTGCAATAAACTGAGAATTTAAAAACAGAACTTATCTTTCACTATAGATATTTTGAGAAACCTTGCCTTTCACTTCTGCTATTTCTCACATAATGAATGGCCCTATTTTTGCTATTTCCTTGGAATTTCCTTGAAGATGATATGAAAAATCCCTCATAAAAGAAATTAAGAATAAAAATTGTATTCTTTGTAAGAATTCATAGCATGTGGAGAAAAAAAATTTTTAAATAGTATTTGAGTTTATATCCCAGATCTGCCACTTATTGGCTATGCTGCCCTCCTGAAGTTACTTAATCACAGTGTCCACTTTCTTACTATAAAATGAAGATAATACTGAATGACTTTTAAGATTTTCTAGAGATTAAATAAAATCATGTGTTGAAAGTGCTTCATAAAGTACTGGGCCTGAAATAAGTGCTCAGGAAAGTTAGCTCTTATTTTGATACTGAGAATATTGGTTGCAACATAATATTTTATGCTTTAGCGCCACTTATCTCGTACTACTGGGAGGTGGAAAGAGCCACCTAAGAAAAATGCTGTGAATGAGTTGCAAGATGAACTGATGACCATTCGACTTAGAGAAGCTGAAACGCAAGCAGAAATAAGAGAAATAAAACAAAGGATGATGGAAATGGAAACACAGGTATGATGGAAAAGCCTAGTAGCTTTAAAGTCTTACTAGCAGAAGAGATTGCAGATTATATTATCCCTTAGATAAAGGTAAAAGGCAAAAGATACAAAACTGGGTAGACTGACATTTTCTAGCCCAAACGAAGAGGGCTAAAAATTATTTTCTTTGATTTTGGGGATTCAATTTCTTCTAGACCCAAAGTTCAAGCCAGTCAAACTCTATTTGACTTTATTAGGTAAAGCTCACAGGGTTTTCTTATTGTACGACTTGGTATAGAGCAAAATTTCTCATTTTTAACACACTTGACATTTTGGGTTAGAAAATTCTTTGTTTTACAGAACCAGCCTGTGCATTGTAGAATGTCTTGCAGCATTCCTTGCCTTGCCCATTGCATGCCAGTAACCTCTTTCTCACCCCAGGCTGTGATGACCAGAAATGTCCCCACATACATGGCCATATGGCCACTGGGGAGCAATTTTGAGACCTAGTTGAGATCCACAGGATGTAGACTATAATGTAAATAGTGTTTCCTGAAGTTGTATGATAATGATGACCGTCAGTAGTCAATTGCCCTTCTTCTTACCTAACCCTTTTTTCTTTCTTTCTTTCTTTTTTTTGTTGCAGTTTTTGGCCGGGGGCCCGTTTGAACCCACCACCTCCAGTATATGGGGCCCATGTTCTACTCCTTGGGCACTGTCCCTAACCCCTTTTTCTAATAAATCTTATCTTAAATATATGTAAGAGCTATAAATGTCTTTTTTTTTTTTTTTTTGAGACAGAGCCTCAAGCTGAGTCCTTGGGTAGAGTGCCATGGCTTCACTGCTCATAGCAACCTCCAACTCCTGGGTTCAAGTGAGTCTCCTGCCTCAGCCTCCCAAGTAGCTGGGACCACAGGCGCCCGCCACAACGCCTGGCTATTTTTGGTTGCAGCCATTACTGTTTGGTGGGCCCGGGCTGGATTAGAACCTGCCACCTTAGGTGTATGTGGCTGGCGCCTTAGCTGCTTGAGCCACAGGCGCCGAGCCTATAAATGCCTTTTTATTAAAACTATTGATTATAAAAGCAGATTTGGGTTTTGTGTGGAACGTATACCACATACTCTGCAAATGTTACTTGATTTTCAAAATATTTATTCAGTCAGTAGGGGGCATAGTTAACCAATATATCATTCTGTATTGCAGTGTGAAAAATGATCAAATTTCAGAGTAATGTGAACATGTAATTTCTTTAGAATAAATATCTTGTTTTACATTGTTCAAAGTATAATTAAAAATAACAGATGAGATACTGAAAGATGGGCGGGGCCTGTCGCTCAAGGGAGTAAGGCGCCGGCTCCATATGCTGGAAGTGGTGGGTTCAAACCCAGCCCCGGCCAAAAAACTGCAAAAAAAATAAATAAAGATACTAAAAGATTATAAAGGTTGTATAATGAAAGCTTTAATTTTTATCTTAGCATAAGATGCAAAAACAGCTTGGAACCAGTGTTGAGGATTCATTTCATTGTATGTAGAGATGAATGAATCAGATTCAACAAACATAATTTGAGAACTTAAGAAACACAAAGCACCGTCCTAGCCATTAGAGGACTTAACACTTGGGAATCAGGCATGCACAAACTACATTCGTAAAATTCAGAAATCTAGTAAATAGACAGTTAGAAATTGCCAGGGAAACTAACAGGGGAAAATTAATTTCAACTAGGTGGTTTGGGGAAAGGCTTCATTAGAAATTTTGAACCATTCCTGACTAATGAGTTTGGTTGGATTTTGTTAGAAGGGGGATGGTAGAAGGCGCTGGTTCCTGAATGCCAGTACTTGGACTGGTGATGCTTCATGAAGTTTTCACACTGGAAATTGAGAAATAAAAATAGTGTGGTATACCAATGGTAATATGTAGTCATCTGAAGAGTATTATGTCAGACGCCCATTTTCTGTTATCCATATTAAGAGGTTGTCCGGGTTTACTCCTATAACTCCACTTTCATCATTTTAAGGACTTTTAGAGAAGTCTGTGTAATGAGTGCGTCTTGGTGTGTTTAGCCCACTCTCCTTTGGCTGTGTGTAGATTATTTGCTGTTGCAAACAGTGCTACTCTGACCATTCTTGCATTTTTCCTTGTGTCTGTCTCCAAGAATTTCTTAAGTAAAAGTCTCTATCTTTTTTTGTTCCATGAACACTGTTGGCATTCCTATAGACCCTTCTCACAATGTTTTTTAATGTGTAAAACAAAATACATGGATTGCAGACCAACCAGTCATATTGAAGTACAGTTAGCAAAATGTAAAAAGCAAATCTGTGATGTCGATCACATCCTAGAGACACATCGGACACATTGCTGTTGCTGGATGCAGGTTTTTAATATTTTAGAGTTTTTTGTACAAACATTTGTAAGTTAAATTGTACCTTACATTCCTATCCTTTTAATTTCAGTTTATCTGTGTGTTTATATTTCTGATAAACAGTATGTAGAGGGCTACTTTTAAAAATTCAGTTTGTCAAATGATTGTGCAGCTTTGTGTCTCCTCAGATTTGTTCAGTATCTTTGTCATAAATTAGCTGGCTTTGCTGACTGCATCATCTCTTGGGAATGTTTTGTTTTTCCTGCCTTTTCCCTCTGCTTTGTATAATAATTTTTTTGTTGAAAGCTGGATATGGATAGCATCCACAAGCATGGATAGCTTGTGTAGCACTATAGGATGAGATAGATCGTTTTTATTTATTCTTGGAAATGGGCACATTTTCCCTTGTGCTGCTAGGCTAGGGCTTTAATGTGGGAGGTTTGAGTTCATATTGTTAGGAGATGGGCTGATTTGAGATTTGTTCTCTCTGTGGTTATCCTCAACGTACCACAAGCTTCAAATTTCTTTAGCAATACCCGCTGCTAGAGGATTTTTCTCACTTTCAGCCTTCCCTCAGAAGTGGGTCCACTTTCAGCAGTATTCACCTCCCTTGTTACTGGGAGTTGGAGGGGCAGGTCTGTTTCCTGTTCTGATAAAGCTTCCGTCTTGTGTCCTTGGATCTGGGGTATTTGGCCTTCTGGTGCTTCTTCCCACCCACCCTCATCTGCAGTCCTATCCAAAAACACAGTTCTCCCCTTCCTCAGAGGAACAATGTGTGTGGCCTTTCCACATGGATTAAAAGTTTTGTTCTCTAGAGAAGACAGGTAAGGTTTAGTGCTCCTCCTGTAGTGGCTGCTCTTCTCCCCCAGCCTGTATCATGAAGGTTTCTTTCTCAGGACTCTAATCTTTTTTATGTGCACCTGTTAGGGTACATGAAGGAAAAAGTGTGTAAGAGTTTGGGAACGTCTCTAGACCTGCTGCCTCTGGCGGGTCCACAGTCCAGTACTTAACCTCTAGCAGTTTGATATTTATTCTAGTTGAATCATTCTTAACTGGTGGCTGTACCTGCCCCAGGTAGTTTGGCTAGCTTAGGCACCTGCCACTATGCCTAATGTAGTTTGGGTTTTTTTTTTTTCTTTTCTCCTATTTTTTGTAGAGATATGGTCTTGCTCTTGCTCAAGCTGGTTTCAAACTGCTGAGCTCAAGCAATCCATCCACCTCAGCCTGTCAGGGTGCTGGGGTTACAGGTGTGAGCCACTGCACTTGGCCTTTTTCTCCTTTTTTAATTGAAAGAGTGGGATCCGAACTCAAAAGTCCTGATCATGAGGCGTTTGTAATTGCTTTATTTTGTATTTCCATTTCTTCTGTTTTTGTTGGTATATTTTTCTTCCCTTCCTGCTTTTTGTTAGATTAGTGCAGTTTTTTCTTTTACTTCATCTGTACTGATTTGACTGTTAAAATTCCTTTCATTTCTTATTATTATCTGAAAAAATTTAAAAGGCTTACCTGCTTGAACAAAGTATTTATCTCTGTATCCTGGCCAAATAAATATAAGGACCTGAAAAGAACTTTGTGTGTTCTTCCATCTTACAAGTAACTATTGTACTTCATCTTTTTTTTAACTTCCAAATTATTAGACAGTATTCCTGAATTTTTATGGAGTCAGTGCTCATTTGAATTTTTCCGGCTATTTGCCAGTTTTTTGTTCTCTGTCCTTTTGTTGTTGTTAGAAATGGGATCTTGCTGTGTTGGCCAAGCTGGAGTATAATGTGAGTGTAAGTTTTTTATGCACTACAGACTTTTGCTGTTGAGTTGTCTGCTGGGCATTTCATTTCTTCATAGATACTGTTTTTCCCTTGGTTTGCCTCTTTTCTTCAGCATTCTAAGTTTTGTTACAGTCTATTTTAGTGAGGATTTATTTGTATTTATCCTGGTTAAGACTAGGTGTGCTTCCTGAACTGTGGATTCACAGGCGCTGCCCCATATCTTTTATTTTTTTAAGTGAAAAATTTTTGGCTATCACCATGTCATAGACCATCATCTCTCTCTTTTTGCCCCTCTCTATTTTATCCTCTAATCCCTGGTAGGTGTATTTAGATCTTAGTCTTTTTTCCCTGTCTCATGACTTCTTCTGGGACACTATTTCTTCAGTGTATCTAATCTCCTGTTGAACCCTCTCATGGAATTTTTAATATCAGCAAGTATACTAATTTATAGGAATCTTATTTGCAATTTATTTGTTGTCTTTCAGGTTTGTCAAATATTTTTGATAGTGTCATATCTTTGCTTATGTTTTTGCTTTGTGTGGTTTTTATTTTTTTAATTTTTTTTTTTTTTTTGAGACAGAGCCTCAAGCTGTCACCCTAGGTAGAGTGCCGTGGCATCACAGTTCACAGTAACCTCCAACTCTTGGGCTCAAGCGAGTCTCCTGCCTCTGCCTCTGCCTCCCAAGTACCTGTGACTACAGGCACCCGCCACAACACCTGGCTATTTTTTTTAGTTGCAGCCGTCATTATTGTTTGGCAGGCCTGGGCTGGATTCGAATCCACCAGCTCAGGTGAATGTGGCTGGAGCCTTAGCCGCTTGAGCCACAGGCGCCTAGCCAGGTTTTTTTTGTTTTGCTTTTTTTTTTTTTTTTTGAGACAGAGCCTGAAGCTGTCTCTCTGGGTCGAGAGCTGTGGCATCACAGCTCATAGCAACCACCAACTCCTGGGCTCAAGTGAGTCTCCTGCCTCCACCTCCCAAGTAGCTGGGACCACAGGCGCCTACCACAACGCCCGGCTATTTTTTGGTTGCAGCTGTCATTGTTGTTTGACAAGCCCAGGCTGGATTTGAACCCACCACCTTAGGTGTATGTGGCTGGCGTCTTAGCCACTTGAGCCACAGGCACCGAGCCCAGTTTGTTTGTTTTTAGAGATAGAGTTTTACTTTGTCACCCTCAGTAGAGTGCCATGGCGTCACAGCTCATAGCAACCTCCAGCTCTTGGGCTTAGGCTATTCTCTTGCCTCAGCCTCCCAAGTAGCTGGGACTACAGGTGCCTGCTACAACGCCTGGCTAGCTTTTTATGTTTTTGATGCTGTAATTTTAAACATACCCTGTTAAAGGACTTCTATCACTTGGAGTTCTTAAACATATATTCTTTCTATCATTTATGTTGTTTCTCACTCATAGTCAGTTCTTGGGTTTTATGTGTTTTGTGTAATTTTGAATCATGATCTTGTTCAGGAGCACACAGAGGGGGTTTTATCCATAAAAATTCTTTGCAGCTTGTGTTAAAGATATGTCCCTCTGAAGTGTAGTTATTTGTTTCGATGGTAGCAGGCAAGACAGTAACAAATGGTTGCAGAACATTTGAATACTGTACCAAGAAAAATGTTGTAGACATTATCTGTAGACTGAAAATGAGAAAGAACAGAGTAATATAGTTGGAAGTGGTAGAAATTTTTGGAACTTAAATCTGTTAGGTGATCCAGATTTTTTTCATTAAAACTGAAGACAGGTTCATTTTCATAGAGTAGACATAATAATGGTAACAACTGAGCATTTACTAAGTATCTGTAGACTTTCATGCCTCATGTGAGACTCCTTTCATTAACTTTTCTCATAATCTTCACAACAGACTCGAAAGGAAAACAGTAGTATCTGTACTTTTACCAGTGTGCTGAAATTTGGTGGGATTAAATAACTTGGCTGAAGTTTAGGAACTGATAAATGAAGAGTTAGATTTTACCTGTTTTGATTTTGAAAGTCTGTGCTGTTTCTTTTAGGCCACTGATAGAATAATTTGAGATTGAGAGAATTTAGGCTTTCTTAAGCCTTAATGTGAAAACTACCTCATGTTAGTCAGTTAAAGATCTGTATTTTTAACATGTCGTATAATTATACTATGGTAAGCAGCCTGCATTTACTGAGTTCTTACTATGTATTAGGCCTTTTTACACATATTATCTCATTTAGTTCTGAAGCCAGTGAAATGAGAAATAGAAACTATTTTATATACATTTTTCAAATGGGGAAATGGAGACTCAAGGGGCATAAAGTTGTTTGCTCCATGGCCAAATAGCAAAGCCAGAATTCAAAATGAATGTGCTTTCCATAAAAAGAGACAGTGCTAGCTGGACAGTAGGGAACATGCAGAAGTGCGTGTCACAATTTTTGACATGAAGGAGTTCACGTCCCACAAATGGTGATAGTACATTTTGATTGGTTTATACTTTCTTTTGGGAACTGGAAAAAGGAGTTAAATTCATTCCTGTATCAACTCACTTTATACCCCTGTTCCCTATTTTAGAAAGGAATACCTTCAAGTTGTATGTAAACATTCTTATGGTTTCCATATATTTTTTATGTAAATGGTATATGAGAATTGAGCTATAATGAGAATATATCTTATTATATTTTCTGTGTTTATTTGCTGAATAAAACGACCTATAGTGAATAACATTTTTTATGATGTTGAGGTATAACATGGATAGGCAAATATTTATAAAAATTTTTAGGGTTTTTTATCTGTAGTCTGAGTATGTTAAATGTTTCTGATTATTAGAACCAAATCAATAGTAACCATCTTCGAAGAGCAGAACAAGAGGTGATCAGCCTACAGGAGAAGGTACAGTATCTTTCTGCACAGAACAAAGGACTACTTACTCAATTAAGTGAAGCAAAGCGCAAACAAGCGGAGATCGAATGTAAGGTAAATATGCCAATCAGCTGGCTTATGTGTCTATCAGTGTAATAAGGTTTAGGTGTGGCCTTGACTCATCATGACTAGGTCATCTTAAACAGACCAAAAGGGGGAGAGGGAGTTCATCTTTTCCTACTTTCCTGAACTTGTTTTGGTGGTTGCTTTCAGACCAGGCTAGCTCATCTTGCTTCTGGGGTGGATTTCAAGCAAGAAACCTCATTTTCATCTACTTCCTTGGTTAACTGAGTTTCCTGCACTGGCATGTACTGGTTTGTTTCTTTACAGTTTTTTTTTTTTTGATTGTAGCCCTTTAAAACTGAAACATTTAGTGGCTCAATCAAAAGACAAATAATTTAAAGAGGTCAGAGTTCCTCTGCTTTGATTGGTATCTTATTAGTGATGTGTGTGTTCTGGATAGGATAGAGAGCAAAAGAAATGTGTGTATACCTGTGAGTTGGGGAAAATGGATACGTACCTGTTAGAATTTTAATCAGTTTTTTATTTTTTGTGTGTGTGAAGTGTTTGCATTCAAATAGCATCAGAAGTTTTTCCTAATTCTAGGAAGTTAAAAAAAAAGCATCAGAAGTGTTTGAATGCAAGTGCATTTTTACCAGAGATAAATTTATGGTGTAGCAGTAGGGAGAAAGGTCTAAGCATTAAAGTGGATTATTAAAGGCAAATTATGGAGTTTTAAAGATGAACTAGACATCTGCCTTTCCCTAGTGAAATAGTAGGAATGATGCCCTTTAAAGATTCCAGCCTTATTATTCTATGAGAAATAAGACTTTCAATGGCACATATAAAGCTGTAATTCCATCAACTTGCTCTGGTGTCATTAAAAACCAAGAGTGAAGCTTGAGTGGTTTATCAGTGTCACTGAAATCCAGAGATGAAATTACATCCTAATAAATATGCATGGCTGTTACAATTTACACTGACAGAAATCTGTAGGCAGTACTGAAATTTGTACTAACTTAAGCATTGTCCCTTTTGAAGGATATGAGTAGGCTAATTTAAAAATAAAAGGACATTAAATTGAGGTTATGGCATCAATAGGATTTGTCATATTAATATATAATTTAGGTTTAAGATGATAAATTGTCTGTGTTAACTTTAAGAACTAAATTTAATCATTTTTATTGTTGGTATTAATTTTCCTATATTTTGGTAACAGTGCTAATATTTAATATTACTCTGCAAATGGCTTAGCACGTATTAACCAAAGTAAAATGTTCTTTGGAAATAAATGTTTGGGGATCTTGCTGTTGAAAATAATTGTTTTGAATTTATCTAAGTAATGGGCTCAGATTCAGAGTATTAGAGGATTTTAAGAACTGACATGCTGGGTGCGATGGCTTTTGCCTGTAATCCTAGCACCTTGGGAGGCCAAGGCAAGTAGATTGCTTGAGCTCACCAGCTTAAGAGCAGCCTGACCCAGAGCGGGACCTCGTCTCTAAAAATAGCCTGGGCTTGTGGTAGGCGCCTAGAGTCTCACCTATTTAGGAGGCTGAAGCAAGAGAATTGCTTGAACCCAAGAGTTTGAGGTTGCTGTGAGATGTGATGCCATGGTACTGTACTGAGAGTGACAAAGTAAAACTCTGTCTCAAAAAAAAAAAAATTAAAAAATTGACATGGGATTTCATTTAATTTTAATTGCTCATTAATACATCTATGGAGTATGCTACAGATGCTGAGTCTGATTGCCCTGTGTTTACGTCGTGTGTTGATTTATTCAATCTTTCACAATTCCTTTTGCAGACTTTAAGAATGATCACTGTATTGCCACCTTACCACCTAATACATTCTGATTAAATGTATTTTACCTTGTTATGTTGTAATGGTTTAGGAACAAACCTAACTTTTTCGAGGAAGCCAGTCTTTGAATAATATAAATTTAATTCATTTTCATTTAGTTTTATGTGATTATAGCTTATTAATTGTTAATTATTAAAGGTCATTTTTTATATAAAACGTCATGAGATTATTTCTAATGTTTACGTTATTTTCCCTCTACAACTGAAGTTGAATGTTCTCACTTTAAAGATGAAATAGTACAAGTCTGTGAACCTCAAAGTACAAAACACATAGAACCCAGGTGTTTTTTCATAAATTTCACATAGATTGATTTGTAGGCAAAGACGATTGGAATTGATATATGGCCATTAATAATTTTTATTCGTTTCTCTCAGAATGATATTTACATTTCACTGCTTTAGCATGTGCATTGAGCATGCAAGGTTTTGTTATAGATGCTGCCTTAGAGTTGGCTAGATAATTCTGTGTGAGTTTATGCGCTTTGTTAGTTTACTAAGATCTGAAAAACCTGAATTCCAAACACACCTGGTTTATTGCCTTGTTTCGTTTGCCACCCTAGAACAAGGAAGAAGTGATGGCAGTGAGACTGCGGGAAGCAGATAGCATAGCTGCTGTGGCTGAACTGCAGCAGCACATTGCTGAGCTTGAAATCCAGGTACGTACACAGATGAGGAAGTCCATGTGAAATCAGGGAAGAGTTCATTTTTCCCTCTGCACCTGAATAATGGCTGACATATCTTCTTCTCATGACTGCAATGCTATTTTTAATACTCATTAAATACTCCATTTTATACTCATTAATACTCATTCCATTTTTTTAGTCATTGTGAAATTTATCATTAGGTACATTGACATGATTGTGCATCTACCACCACCGTCCATCTCCAGAACTTTTTTATCTTCCCTCACTGAAGCTCTGTGCCCATTAAACACTAACTTCCCATTCCCTGTGCCCGCAGCTCCCGGCAGCTACCATTCTAGTTTGTCTCTATTAGCTTGACCACTCTAGTTACCGCATATGAATGGAATCATAGAATGTAGTCTTGTGCCACACAACATTTCAGTGACAGACAGTATACGCATTAATGGTCCCTTAGATCATAACGGAGCTGAAAAATTCCTATCACTTGGTGACATCATAGCCATCTTAACATTGTACTACACCTCATTGCTCATGTGTTTGTTGTGATGTTTGTGTAGACAAACCTACTACACTTTTCTTTTTTAGAAAAGTAGACACATACAGTTATGTACAGTACATAATATTTGATAATAAACTGTATTACTTTTTTTATATTTAATATACTTTTTTGCTATACTATTTATCACTGTTATATAGTATACTCCTTATAAAAATAAAGTTAACTATATGACAGTCCAGGCAGGTTCTTTTTTTTTTTTTTTTTTTTTTTTTTTGAGACAGAGCGTCAAGCCATCCCTCTGGGTAGAGTGCTGTGGCATTACAGCTCACAGCAACCTCCAACTCCTAGGATCTAGCAAGTCTCCTGCCTCCGCCTCCCAAGTAGCTGGGACCACAGGTGCCCGCCACAACACCCGGCTGTTTTTTGGTTGCGGCCATCATTGTTGTTTGGCGGGTCTGGGCTGGGGATTCGAACCCGCCACCTTAGGTGTACGTGGCTGGCGCCTTAGCCGGTTGAGCTATAGGCGCCGAGCCCAGGCAGGTTCTTAAAGAGGTACTTTAGAAGAAAGCTTCATTCTGATAGGAGATGACAGCTCTGTGTGTGCTAATATCCTTGAAGACCTTGCAGTGGGACAGGATATAGAGGTAGAAAACAGTGATATTTATGATCCTGATCCTGGGTAGGGCTGGGCTAGTGTGTGTTTTGTTTTTGAGACAGTCTCACTCTGTTGCCTCAGGCTGGACCACTCTGGTGTCAGCTTAGCTCACAGTAACCCAGGTTCAAGTGATCCTCCTGCTTTAGCCTCCCAGGTACTGGGGCTACAAACCCCTGACATCACAGCTAATTGATTTTTCTATTTTTAGTAGAGACAGGGTCTTACTCTTGCTCAGTCTGGTCTCGAACTCCTGGGTTCAAGCAATCCTCTCACTTCAGCCTCCCAGGATACTAAGATTACAGGCATGAGCCAGTGTACCTGGCCTTCAAGAGCCATCTTTACAATGATGAATCTTAATTTTTCTCCAGTCCTAGCCTGTTTGCCCTTCCCAGTAATTTTAAAATCTTTATAAAACAATTAGGAAGCTCAATATACAAAGAAGTTTGTGAAACAAAAGTATATATTACAAGTGTAAAAATGTAGCACATGTAACTGCTATCAAGGTCAAGATAGAGAATATCGTCAGTACTTCAGAATTCTACCCACTCAAACCCTGTTCCCTTATCCTGACTTTTATGATAATCAGTTTCTTGCTTTTCCTTGTAGTTAGTTATATCATCTTAGTGTGCATCTCTGATCCATACAGTTTAGTGTTCCCAGTTTTTCAGTTTCCAGTGTCATGTTGAATATTTTGTCTCTTCTTTCTTTGTTCAACATTACTTTAGTAAGGCATTGTTTTTATTATTGTATATATTTCATTTCTTGAATATATATCACAATATATTAATTCTACTGTTAGTGAATGTTTGGGAATTTCCAGGTTAAGACTGTTATGAACAGTGCTGTGATTATGAACAATCTCGTGCCCTACATCGATCGTATGTGCACAGATTTCTGTAGCATATACACTAAGGCACGGAATTGCTGGGTTATAGGGCATGCAAATCTTCAACTTTATTTTCCAAATTGTTTGTAGTAATTTAAATTCCCAGCAGCAGCATGTGAAAATTTTTGTTACACGTCTTTCCTAACACTTTGGTAGTATCACATATTTTAATTTTTGCCAATCTGGTGGGTGTATAGTGATGTTTTAGCGTGGTTTTAATTTACATTTACTTGATTACTAAGAAGCTTGGCCATTTGGATTTCTTTTTTTTTTAAAGTGCTTGTTAAAGTCTTTTGTTTATATATTTCTTCTACTGGGTTGTCTCTTTTTCTTATGAATGTGTAGCTCTTTGTATATTGATGTTACGTTTTGCAAATATCTACTCCTACTCTGTATTAGTTCTTTGTTGTTTTTTCTTTATTGTGCTTTTTAATGAGTAGACCAATAATTTTAATGAGCACTGAACAGTTCCATCTGAAGTTATATAGGCACTAAATTTGAAATTTAGCTTATTTAAAATCAAATATGTTCCAAAATGTCTTCCTTCTTGGCAAATGGATCATCTCTTTCAAAATTATTCAACCTAGGCTGGGCACAGTGGCTCATGCCTATAGTCCTAGCATTCTGGAAGGCTGAGGCAGGTGGATTGCTTGAGCTCACGAGTTCAGGACCAGCCTGACCAAAAAAATAAGAAGACATTTTGGAACATATTTGATTTTAAACAAGCTAAAATCACAATAAGGAAAAAACAACAAAAGAGACAATATAGAATGGGTATAGATATTTGCAAAAAACTGAGGCAAGAGGATTGTTTGAGCTCAAGAGTAGGAGGTTGCTGTGAGCTCTGACTCTACAGTACTCCAACTCAGGGTGACAGCTTGAGACTCTGCCTCAAAAAAATAAAAATAAATAAAATTATTCAACGTAGTAGTAATTTTATTTATTCTTTCTTACCCAGTAGTATATATACCGAGGATGTTATGTAAGGTAGGCAAATTTTCAACTTTTTTTTTTTTCTTTTTTTTTTGAGACAGAGCCTCAAGCTGTCCCCCTGGGTAGAGTGCCGTGGCATTATAGCTCACAGCAACCTCCAACTCCTGGGCTCTAGCGAGTCTCCTGCCTCAGCCTCCCAAGTAGCTGGGACCACAGGCGCCCGCCACAACGCCCGGCTATTTTTTGGTTGCAGC
>CAUYTI010038578.1:0-17520 GCA_963575145.1 Galago senegalensis | reverse complement strand
CATCAGTAAGTGAAATATTTTCTCTCAGATCCTGGTATGTTTTGTGCTTATATTTAAAGAAACAAATCTATTGTAAAGGGTTAAATATAGGTTTTGTCACATATTTCTATCATTATCCATTCAATTTTTAGTTCCAATTGAGTCTAATTGTATTTGCAAGTAGCATAATTTCCCTACCTATATAAATCAAATGTATGTAACAAGTAGAAATATTAGAGAATGATTGACCTGGAGGTGACCACTTTATGTTAAAGTACATGCATTTATAGTTTATGATTATCAAATTAGTTGACAACAAATGATTACAAAACTGAAGTATCAAAATTAAAGTAAGTATCATTAACGTGCATGATGCAATGGTACATTTCAAAACTATTAATAAAAGAGTATAACTGTGATGGATGTGTTACTTAGTTCAATGTAAGCATTTCACATTTTATATCAAATCAGTGTACTGAAACCCATACATGCATCAGTGTACACAGTTATGGTTTAATAAACAATATAAAATTAAAAAAATAAAATGTCTTACGGTGAATACTGTTTTTAAATATTTATCTTTATTTAAATCTGTATCTTCCAAAAATAAAAACCAAGGAAAAAATGAGTAAAGACCCAATTAACTCCTCAGCATAAGGTATATTAAAAAAAGAGACTTTCTCTAATTGTCTCAGCTATCTGTTCAGCACTTTTTCACTATGAAAGACATTTATTGAGCCTGGAATCCTACAAAGTAGACATATTTCTTAATTGTTTGCGTGTGCTTTCAGTGAAAAATGAAAAAAAAATATTTAAAAAGGTAGCAATTTATATAATTAAAATTTCCTTCCCAGAAATCACAAAAATATTGATATTATATAAAGTGGTCAGTTTCTATTTGTCTTATTTAAACATGTATTTGGATGAGTTCTCTCAATAAATCAAATAAATGATGATTTTTAGATTCTAAAGGAAAATGTGGGCCCGTCCACCTATTGAAAATGGAGACATCACTTCATTCCCATTAACAGTATATGCTCCTTATTCAACAGTTGAATATCAGTGTCAGAACTTATATTAACTTCAGGGTAACAGGCGAATAACATGCAGTAATGGACAGTGGTCAGAACCACCAAAATGCCTGAGCAAGTAAGTACTTTCATATTCTCATGGATCATGGAAAAGTATCACATTTTGTTATTTATAATAGAATTCTCCCAAAGAAACACACAGCTATCCTGCTGAATGCTGCCTACAAAATATTTATATGTGAGAAATATAGTATAGAAAATTCTGTTTTATTTTTATACTTACTTTAAAACTTTATGTTGGCTATATATATGTATGGTGTATGATGTGATGATCATATATATATATTCAATAATCCAATAAATTAACACATTCATCATTACCCGCAGGTACTATTATGCATATGTGTATGTGTATGTGTTGTAAAGACACTTAAAATCTACTCTCTTACCTAATTTCAAGTTAAAAATAAAGCATTATTAGCTATACGCCATGCTATACATTATCCCCACATTCATTCCTCTTATTACTAAATGTTTGTACCATCTGACCAAGATTTTGTTCAAACAAAAACAGTGATGGTAGTTTAAAAAATGCTAAGCTTTTTATGTAAGTGATATGAATTTTTGGTAATAACACCCAATATCACACATTAAACCTAGAATCTGATTTATATATCATTTACCATTTTAATTTTCATAAGATATTTTTATTTATAGTGTTGGCTTAGAAAGGGTTTTGAGAAAGCATTCCTGAACCATTATATAACACAGCTAAATGTTTTATGTTCATTTTTTTCTATTCTAGATCCATGAATAATATCTGAAGAAATCAAGGAAAAATATAACATAACATTAAAGTGGTGAGACAGAGGAAAGCTTTACTCCAAATTGGGTGAAGAAGTTGAATTTACATGTAAATTTGGATATCATTGAGCAACATCTCAACCATTTCAAGCAATATGTCAGGATGGGAAAATGATATATCCCCATTGTAGGAAAGGCTATTTTTAGCTTTATTAAAATCCACACCTTTATAAGTTCTCAATTTTACATTTTAAGTATTGTTTAACTCGTTTTTATTCATCAATAAGAATTTTTCCAATTTGAGATGATGTAATTACAATCTGAGAACCGTAATTAAAAGGGCCACTTCTTAAAAGGGCCAAATTAAAAATTGGCAAGCAAAAGTGCTGTGTATTCAATTTACGAAATATCTATGTCAGGAAATTATACACAGTTATGTTAGAGGCCATTATGTCTATTACCTTCCAAAATATCTCAAAGATAACTTCTGAGGTTCTCTGCTGTCCAGTCAATGAAAAAGATGTTATTGTGTCTGTCTTTAAAATTGTATCACTTCTTAAAAACAAAAAAAATCAACCTAAGTCATAACTTATATTAGCAATAATATATGTCTTTAGTCATTATTAATGAATAAATTCACAAAAATGATGAAATGTATAAACTTTTACAAGATGTCAACCTAGCAGACTTAAAAATCAAACTAATCAGTAAGAGGAAGTAAGTTTGTGTATATTGCTATTGCAACACTGACATACAAAGTAATAAAAATTCTCCATCAGTTGTAAACACATCCACATATGTTCACACAGATACCTACACACACAGACACACAGAATACTCTGCAACCTGAATTAATATTTACCAAAATAAAGTTGGCAGGGAATGCAATGAAATAAGTGAAATTCTATTTTGTATTCATTGATAATAAGACTTAAGAGTTATTGCTTAACTCCTTTACATACACTAGTGTTCTCTGATTTTCTAATTTTAACATGTATCATTTTGAATCACTGGAATTATTTGTCTTAAAATAAAGATGCCTATAAAGAAGGTAGTGCAAACTGAGAGTTCTAAAGACCTCAATGGTCATGATCTTAAGGTTGAATTACATTTTAAAAAGTTTTGGTTAGAAGAGTTTTGAAAATTTCAATAATGAGATTCTAAGGTATAATTTTTATATCTATTCATTTCAACAGAATTGGTTAAAATCATTTTGACCAGAAACATCTTCAATTTATAAAAGATGTTAATCTTTCATGTGAAAATCAGTGTAAATAATATTAAAGTATTTTAGTGTAAGTTTTTTTTTTAATTGCAGAAGTAATGTGTTTACTAAAGCTGCCCCCATGTTAGTGATCCTTTTAGATAAAATGGTTGAGCTGAAAAAAAGTCAGATTTCACAAATTCAAAGGGTATTTGTTATAATTATCAAGGTATCTTTGCAGTTATAGTAACACTTGTGAATACATTTATAGCACATTTGGGCCACTGTAATCAATTACAGTTAAGTGAGTGGTTAATGAAAAACAAATTTATTTCACAGAGTTGTAGAGGCCTGGATGTCCAAGATTAAGATCCTAGCTGAACTGACATCTGGTAAGGGCTCTCTATTTCCTAGATGGTGCCTTCTCCTTACATCCCCAGAACATGGACAGGATTTTGAAGTTCCATGAGAAATTTTTTTTTTTTTAAGACAGAGTCTCAAGCTGTCACCCTGGGTAGAGTACCATGACATTACAGCTCACAGCAATCTCCAACTCTTGGGCTTAAGCAATTCTCTTGTCTCAGCTTCCCAAGTAGCTGGGACTGCATGAAGCCTGACACTACACCTGGATATTTTGTTGTTGTTGTTGTTGCTGTAATTATCATTGTTGTTTGATGGGCCCAGGCTGGATTCTAAGTCGCCAGCTCTGGTGTATATGGCTGGCACCCTAGGCATTTGAGCTACAAGTGCTGAGTCTCCATGAGTATTTTTTAAATAAAAGCACTAATCCAGTCAACAAGGGTGAAATACTGATGAGCTAATCACCAATAAAGGCCTTACTTGCTACAGAATACCACCACAATGATGATTAAGATGTTACATACAAAATTTAAAGGGACAGTAACATTCAGACCAAAGCACAGCATAAGGTTAAAAAAAGATATTCTGATAAATGAAAACTGAAAGAAAATAGGCAGAAGCTATATTGCTATATTCACATCAGACAAAACATGATCTAAGTCAAAACTGATAGAATCTTGTGATAAAGGAGTTACTTCATCAAGAAGCTATAACAATACAAATATATATGCACCCAACATGGGAGCAAATAAAACATAGAAAACAAATATTAAGAAATCTGAAGGGATAAATGGTAAACCAAAAATAGGAGGGGACTTTAATATGTCACTTTTAACAATGGATAGATTATCTAGATTCTAAACAGAAATCAGTTAACAAATATTGGGCTCTAAGTTTATGTTAGACCAAATGGAACAAACAGACATATGCAGAACATGGCATTCATCAGCAATAGAATACATATTCTTCTTAGGCCTGCTAAAGGAACATTCTCCAGGATAGAGTATTATATATTAAGTCACAAAACCAGTCTTAAAACTTTTTAAAAGAGGGAGCACCTGTGGCTCAAAGGAGTAGGGCACTGGCACCATATACTGGAGGTGAGGGGTTCAAACCAAGCACCGGCCAAATACTGCAAAAAAAAAAAAAAAAGTAAAAGATTTAAGTCATATGAAGTATCTTTTGCAAACACAATGGTTTGAAAGTAGAAATCAATATGAGAGGAATTTGGGAAAATTAAAAATATGGAAATTAGGAAATTAAACAACATGCTCCTTAATAACCAATGACATGATGAAAAATTAAAGGGAAATTAAAAAATAGAGAACAATAATGGCATCCTACTCTAACACACAAACACAATGAGTCTATTAATTATGCAAGGGCCTACAGTTAGGAGTAGAAGTAATTAAATTACAAAATAATCTTGGCTTTCGTTTAAAACACCTGAATGTATACAGGGAGCTAATCCGGTGGAGCATGTCCACCAAGCGTTATTCGGGGGTAGCAGGTACCCGGTCCCATTCCACTGAGAGGTAGAATTACAAAAGAGGCTGGTGAGAGGCAAATACTTGTCCCACACATGTGCCTTTCCCTATTACCATCTGAAGGGTAAGGTAGGGTTGGTTCTAATGACATTGGCATGCACTTACCTCCCCTGGGGTGGGGTTTCCTTCAATAGCAATACCTTCATAACAGGGAGGCTGGATACTAAAATGAAGCCAACAAGCCCCTGTTAATTCAGGCTTGGTAAGGTTTATCACTTGAAAAGTACTGGCTAGTAATTCTCATACTTGGTTAGAAAGTGTGGGGTAGGTCATGAGGGGATTAGTCAAAACATCTGTCTGGGAGAAGTTAATGGGGTCAGCTGCGGGGGGGGGGCAGCTTGGGAGGCTTTGTGAGCTGGGGCCTAGAGCTAGGTTGGGTCCTATGGGCTTTACCATGAGCGTGGCAGGGAGCTGTTCTAATCTTTAGATGGTGAAGGGTAACCCATTATCAAATTCATTCTGGTATAACCTTAGTCCCCAGGTTTTTCCTACTTCCCATCCCTGGGCTTGCCGACCTCGTTGTGTGAAAATGAGTATTAAGGGATTATAAGGGGATTTTTGACATCTTGTTGTGTTACTGCCTCTTTGGATTTGGATGAGGTCAGTTTTGACAGGAGCATTCCAACTGAACCAACCAGTAGACTCACAACCCTAAGCAGCAGAGTAAAAGGCTTGTGGCCCTCCATGCTGCCTTTCTTTGTCTTGGGATCTATCTGTTCCTGGGCAGACATAGAATTGGGTTTGAAGTAAAATAGCTCACTGGGATGATTCTTTACATCCAGGGAGCCATGAACCTATCTGTCATGAGTTCCAGGTTCTATTGGCAAGGGTGTAAAGGTCAAACTGGAGGGTCAGCCACCAAGAGTTAGAAGGGTGGAGACCTGATGTCTGGCTTACAGTGTGCCCTGTAATGGCACTTATAACCTTCCATGTGATGTTGACTGAATTATGAGGACTGGGGGAAACAGTACATACAGTTAATAGAATCAAGCTGGTGATGAAGAGTACTTGAGTTTCAGTTTTAGGGGATTGTTTTTGTCCTGCTGGAGTTTCCGTTGTGGGAGGTAATCTTCCTGGATGGCAAATGGGTCCGCAGGCCAAGAGTGGGTGTGATGTATCCAGGAGGCAATGCCATCTACTTTGATGGCGGTGGGCGTTGTGAGGATCACGATGTAGGGTCCTTTCCAATGGGGTTCCAGGGTCTCAGGGCAGTGGCACTTTACACACACCCAGTCACCTGGATGGTATGCATGAGGTTCAGGAGTGGGGCCAGCCTCATACAGAGCTTTGAGACTATCCCAATTCTTTTTCTGCATGCACTGGTAACATTTTAGAGAAAGAAGAAAGCCAGGATCATTTTCTAATTCTAACAGATCAGCTTTCAAATTAGGGATGATGGGAGGTGGGCGCCTGAATATGATCTCAAAGGGTGTCAGCCCAATCATATAAGGGTAATTCTGGACCCTGTACAGGGAGTAGGGGAGGAGAGACACCCAGTCACCACCAGTCTGAAGGGTTAATTTGGTCAAACTCTCCTTCAAGGTTCAGTTCATCCTTTCTACCTGGCCTGAACTCTGGGACCTGTATGCACAATGTAATTTCCAATTAATCCTCAGAGCCTCTGAGAGACTCTGCACTACCTGAGAAGTAAAGGCAGGTCCATTATCTGACCCAACACTGCACAGAAGTCCAAACCTGGGCATGATGTCTTCTAACAGTTTCTTGGCTACTACTTGGGCTGTTTCATGCTTGGTAAAGAAAGCTTGTACTCACCCAGAGAAAGTGTCAATGAATACTAAGAGATATTTATATCCATATTTACCTGGTTTGACTTCAGTGAAGTCCACTTCTCAATATGCACCTGGTTTTGTCCCTTGTTGGAGGGACCTTGGGTTCTGGGGATGTGGGGTGCTATTGGTCAGTTGACACACCTTACACACAGTCACTATTTCATTAATTTTGGCATTCTGGTTTTGAATTTTTTATCTCTGCATGGTGTAACAAGTCTTTCATTTTCTGAGTACCCATATGGGTTGAATGATGCATTTGTTTTAAGACCCATAGACCTAGCTCAGCAGGGAGGATGGTTTTTCCATCACAAATGTGCCACCATCCATTATACTTCTCCAGGGTATGAGCCATCTTGATCTGCTCTATCCATTGGAGATCTTCTGGTGTGTAGAGTGGTTTGTCAGGCAGGCAAGGAGGGCCTGGATCTGTGCTTTGGATGGGCAGGGTAACTTCTGCTAGCTGGGCTACTTCTTTGGCCACTTGCTCAGCTCGTCTGTTTCCTCTGGCCACTGGGGTGTCTTGTCGCTGATCTCCTGGGCAGTGCATTACTGCAACTTCCTATGGGAGCCAGAGAGCTGCTAACAGAGTTAATATCTCATCTTTGTTCTTGACCATCTTACCTTCTGCCATGAGCAGTCCTTGCTCTTGGTAGATTGCCCCATGGGACATGCACTGTGGCAAAGGCATACCAGCTATCAGTATAGACATTCAGTCTCAGTCCTTTCCCCAGCATCAAAGCTTTTGTGAGGGCTATCAGTTCAGCTTTTTGTGCAGAAGTGCCTGCTGGAAGAGGTTCTGCCCAGTCACGGTCTCAGTCACAACTGCGGCCCCCGCATACCTGCACCCATCCTTGATGAAACTGCTGCAATCTGTGTACCAGACAGCATCCGCATTTAACAGAGGCTGGTCAGTTAAGTCCCGGTGAATGCAATGGACTTGAGCCAGAATCTCAGTACATTCATGGAGGGGAGCTTCCAGCTCTGGGTCCCGCAGGAGGGTGGCAGGGTTAAGGGTCGCTTTGGTCAAGAACCAGATTCTGGGAGGATTTAACAACAGGCTCTGATAATGGGTGAGTGGAGCATTACTTATCCACCGGTCAGGCGGCTGCTTCAATACACCTTTTATGGGGGGGGGGGTTGTGACCAACAATTCCTGCCCCATTGTAAATTTATCTGCGTCTTTGACAAGCAAAGCAGTGGCCGCAATTATACGCAGGCATGGGGGCCACCCTGTTGCTACCGGGTCTAACTTCTTGCATAAGCAAGCCACCAGTCTGATCCAGGGGCCTATTGCTTGAGTCAATACTCCTTTAGCTATTTCTTTATGTTCATCTATATGTAACTGGAAGGGTTTTGTGATGTCCCGGAGTCCTAATGCTGGGGCGCATAACAGCACCACCTTGAGTGCCTTAAAAGCATTTTCTCTTTCTTCTGTCCAGTGGAAAGGCTGCCCTTTTTTGGTGGCTTCATATAATGGTTTAGCATTCTCTGCAAACCCTAAAATCCAAAGCCTGCAGAAGCCAGCAGCCCCTATGAATTCCAGAACATCCCGGGGTGAGGTGAGGATTTTTAGCACGGTATCTTTCCTGGCCTGTGAAAACCAACTCTGTCCTTCTTTTAGCACATACCCCAAGTAACTTACAGTTTGTTGGCAGATTTGGGCTTTCTTGGCTGAAGCATGGTAGCCTAGGTCTCCTAGGGTGGCTAGCAGGTTCCGGGTCCCTTGCAGGTAGCTTTGTTCATCAGCAGCTGCTATCAGTATGTCATCCACATACTGAAGGAGAGTCAGGCCAGGGTGCACTTTATGGAACTCACCCAAGTCTTCATGCAAGGCCTCATCAAAGATAGTTGGAGAGTTCTTGAAGCCCTGTGGTAGTCAAGTCCAGGTCAGCTGTCCATTGATGACTTCTTCAGGATTACTCCACTTGAAGGCAAACATAGCCTGGCTTTGTGAAGCTAGAGGCAAGCTAAAAAGGGCATCTTTTAAATCTAGGACTGTGTACCACGTTTGTGTTGGAGCCAGTGCACTTAAGAGCGTGTATGGGTTGGGCACAGTTGGATGTATATCCGTAACCCATTTGTTAACTTCTCTCAAGTCCTATACTGGGTAATAGTCATTTGTCAGAGGCTTTTTGATGAGAAGTAAAGGGGTATTCCAAGGGGACTGACATGATGTCAAAATTCCTACTTTCAAGAGCCTCTGGATATGGGGTAAGATTCCTGTTTGTGCTTCTTGGGGCATCTGGTACTGACATACCCTAACCAGTTCAGCTTCTGGCTTAAGTTCTACTATTACTGGTGATTTGTGGGCAGCATAACCTATGCCTCCAGTTTCCTCCCAGGCTGACGGAAAGGAAATCGTCCATTCAGACATCTAGGCCAACAATGTAAGCGCAAGCACTGGGGGCTGATGTAGCCAATACTCATCTTCAAGCCTCAGAGTCAACACCTGGATAGGGCGCCCCTGCCCATCTGTGACTTGGGGCCCTTCTCTTTTGAAAGTGATCTGGGCTCCTATTTTGTTTAATAGGTCTCGCCCAAGAAGCAGGTACAGACAGTCTGAAATGACCATAAATGTGTGGGATACCTGGCCTGTCCCCATGTCCACAGTTCTTTGGGTAGCCCATGAGTATTGTTTAATTCCAGTGGCCTCTTGGACCCAAGACTTTTTGGTGTCCATCTTGCCCTGGTCTGATACCAGGACTGAATGCTGAGTGCCCATGTATGTCAAAAAGTCTATTGGTGTCCCCTCCACTTTGAGGGTTACCCTCGGTTCAGGGAGGGGTGCTGAACCCTGACCCCTCTAATCACTCAGTTCTCCAAGTTCTAAAACCTGAGTTTTATGGGGGAGGCGGTTAGGATACTCTTTAGCCCAGTGTCCAAATTCTTTACAATAGGCACACTGATCTCTCTGCAGTTGTCGGTGCCCCTTGGAGGACTTCTCCTTACCTCCCTCTGCCAACCATCGCAGTTGGTCCTGTTTGTCACTTGGCTCGGCTGTTGTGGCAGCCAACAGAATTCTGGCCAGGTCTTGAGTTTGTTTGGCCCAAGCCCAGGTGTTTTTCTCTTCTTGGGTTTCTCTGTTGCTATACACTTTCTCTGCTACTGCAAGTAAATCTTGTAAAGATTTTTCAGCCAGTCTATCTACTCTCTGTAGCTTCTGTTTTATGTCTGGGGCTGACTGGTTAACAAAGGCCATAATAACAGTGGCATTGTTTTCCTCCACCTCCGGATCAAGGGGAGTGTAAGTACAGAAAGCTTCCATAATCCTTTCTAAGAATGCAGCTGGATATTCAGATTTTTCCTGCTGCACATTCCCTACTTTAGCAAAATTGGTCAGCTTACGAGCCGTTTTACGGAGACCCCCCCACCCCATGAGAGTCTGGCGGTATACCCGGAGCCTCTCCTTACCTTCAGCGGTGTTGAAATCCCAGTTAGGGAGGGTGAGGGGGAAAGAGGTGTCAATAACAGCTTGGTTGGTGGTAGGGTTCCCATTTTTCCTGGCCTCTGCCAGGATCCGATCCTGTTCCTCAGTGGTGAAGAGGACCTGTAGTAGCTGCTGGCAATCATCCCAAGTGGGCTGATGAGTAAAAAGGATGGAATCTAAAAGATCAATTGGAGCAGTTGATTTCTCAGAAAACTTTGGATTCTGCATTTTCCAGTTATAGAAGTCACTAGTGGCGAACAGCCAATAGTGCAGGGGTTGTTCCCCATTATCATCAGGAGGGCCTACTGCCCGTAAAGGAAAGACAGTGGAATCTGCAGCGAGCACCCACAGCTGCTCTTGCTGTGCCCCACAGCTGCTCTCCCTGTGCCCTCTGATGCATGTCGGGAGGGCTCCCCAATGGTCTCGAGGGACCAGCTGCTGCTGCTGTTCATTGTCCTGCAGAGGGACACAAGGAGCCTGTGGCATGGACAGATACGGAGGAGGAAACAAGGAGTCTGGGTCATTCCCACCCTGCATTATGGGATAGAAGGGGGTAGTTGGTTGGGGAGACTCTTTAGGTTTTTCTTTAGGAGCTAATATCTTCTGAGGCTCTTCCTGCTTAGGCAGCAGGATGGCTTTCAGCCATGCTGGTGGATCTTCAAAAAAGTCCTGCCAGGTTTTTTTGTTTGTTTGTTTGTTTGTTTTTGAGATGGAGCCTCAAGCTATCCCCCTGGGTAGAGTGCCATGGCATCACGCTCACAGCAATCTCCAACTCTTGGGCTCAAGCAAGTCTCCTGCCTCAGCCTCCCAAGTAGCTGGGACTACAGGGACCCACCACAACGCCTGGCCATTTTTTGATTGCAACCATCATCATTGTTGTTTGGCGGCCGGGGCTGGGGATTGGAACCCGCCACCTTAGGTGTATGTGGCTGGCGCCTTAGCCGCTTGAGCCACAGGTGCCGAGCCATCCTGCCAGGTTTTAACTTATGGGACCTGATCCGGATGGCCGGAACGATGCCGATACACTATGTCTTTGAGCTGGAAAATAATAGGAAGATGGAAAGTTCCTTCCAGGGGCCACCCAACGTTAAAGATCAGCCATTTATTCCTGCAAAAGATTTCCAGTTTAGATTTTTTAACACTGAGACCAAGGTTCTGAGCTCAGCCTTTGAAGTCCTGGAAACGGTCTAAAATTAAAGATAAAGGAGTCATCAGCATCTGTCCCATGTCACCCACCACCACCAAAATGCACACGAAACACAGAAAACACAAAACACAACAAAAAGCCAACATCCAGCCCTTACAAGACCTGTAACAAAACTGAAATTGGGACGATGGCGGAAGGCCAGCTGGTGGGAGTGACCTCCCCTGTCTGTCCAGAAACACTAATGAGATCAATGCCACCTGACCCCTTTCAGCAGGATCTGGCAATTCCACAGCCCAGTCCCCCATAGATGTGGGGCCCAGAACGTCTTCCAGAACCCTGGTTGATAGCCTTTCAGTGGCGTGTCTGCCTGGGCTTTCTTTCGGCTCAACCAGACTATGAAAATCTTGGGCCCACATACAGACACAAACACTGACACACACTGGTACCAGAACACTCACCACTCTTCAGCCTCCAGTTCAGGGTCCTTATGGGGTCTTAGGGAATCCTCGAAAAGCCCCAAAATCTTGTGCCCAGATTGCATAGTTCCCAAAGACCACCAGGAGCTGAGTCCCATGCAAAAGCTAATGGGCCTTTATTGCAGCAAGCTCGAGCTTGGACTCCTGGGGTGTCAGATGGTACAGATCCTAGCTGAGAGCCACAAGCCCTGGGGCACAGGGTTTTTATGGGGTTGGGATCGTAGGTGGGGTTTGGGAAGATCTAAGTATGTGGTGGCACAGGATTAGGCACTAGTGACTCAGTGGTCTGATCACAAGGTGTGCTCTGATTGGGTGGTAGGAATCATGCAATTATGGGGAAATACCTGGAGGGGAAACCGAAACTTATTTCTCAAGATGGAGGAAGCTGCCTAAAATGGCATTTGTCTGGTTGTCTCAGTACCAAGACTGAAATGTAAACAAATAGAAAATTAGTCCATACTAATAATGAATGAGTCATAAAGAATATCCCATACAAGAAAACCAAGACTTGATGATGGCTTCACCAGTAAATTTTAACAAATACTTAAAGAATCAATATCAATCCTTCTCTAATTCTGCTAAAAATTTGGAGAAAGAATAGTTTCAAACTGACTTTCTTATTTATGTTTATTTTCGGTTGTTTTTTTTTTTAATTTTCAGACAAATATAAATGTACAAATGCTTAGGTTACATTGTGATTCTAAGGTAACATACAAGTTGTATTTGAACCCTTCATCCAGTGTGCTGTATACCCTTACGTGGTGCACATTAGGGAAGATCTCCACAACTCATTCCAGCTTCCCCTTTCTCATTTCCCTCCTCTCCCTGCTCACTTGAAGATACTTGTGTTTTTCTCTTCTATGAGTGTGTAGTTGTTTTTTTGTTGGTTTCATATTAGTATTGAGTACATTGGATACTTGCTTTTCCATTCTGTGATACTCTACTAAGAAGAATATTTTTCAATTCCATCCAGGTAAATATAAAAGATATAAAAACTCAATCTTTTTATGGCTGAATAGTATTAGACAATATACATATACCACAGTTTATTATTCCATTCATGGGTTCATGGGCACTTGGGTTGCTTCCACATCTTGGTAATTCTGAATTGAGCTGCAATAAACATTCTATGGCAAATATCCTTATGATAAAATGATTTTTTACTTTTTGGTAGATACCTAGTAATGAGGTTGCGAGATCAAAGGGAAGGTCTACTTTGACTTCGTTGAGCATTCTCTGTACTTCTTTCCACAGAGGCAGTATTGATTTGCAATTCCACCAGCAATGCAAAAGTGTTCTGTTCTCTCCACATCCACACCAGCATCTGTAGCTTTGAAATTCTGAGATGTGGACAATTCTCATAGGGATTAGGTGATATCTCAGTGCAGTTTGAATTTGCATTTCTCTGATGATTATGGACAGCAAGAATTTGTTTCATTTGCTTGTTGACTTGATTTAAGCCAATAAAAACAAGGAAAGACAGAGATGAACACTATCTACTGGTCAAGGGAAAGTTATACATGAAGAGATTTCAATTTTAAACATTTATGCACCCACCTTAAATGTTTCAGGTATACAAAATGAATTCTAACTGATGTGAACAATATTATATCCTGCAACTCAATAACATCTGGAGGATTTCAACAATTCCAAACTTATTTTATGAGGCCTCACTCATCAGGATACCAAAGCCACAAAAGGATGCGAAAAATATAAGTATGGGCCAATATTCCCATAATTGCAGAGGCAAAAATAAATAAATATACTCGCAAATAATTTATCACATTAAAAAGGATCATTAACCATGGTCAAAAGGGATTTATCACTAGAATGTAAGGACAGTATCCTTACTCTAATCAGTAAATGCTATCCACCTAACTAACAGAATGGAGAACAAAAGTCTTATGATCATTTCCACAGATATGATACAAGAAAAGCACATGGCAAAAATACACTATCTTTCATGATAAAAATTCTCAAGAAATTATATATGGAAGGAATTGCCACAAAGAAAAATAGGCCATATGTCACACATCCAAACCTAACATTATAATCAATACTGAAAAGTTGAAATGTGTTCCTTTGAGGTCAGAAAAAGACAAGAATACCTACTCCCATCACTTCTTTTCAACATAGTACCAGAAATTATGGCCAGCACAAAGGTAAAAAAAAAAAAAAGAACGCATCCACATTCAAAAGGGAGAAGTAAAATTGTCTCTGTTTTCAGATAACATGATCTTATTACTGTACATGTATATAGACAAAAGACATACAGATTGGGATGGAAGAAAATTATCTCTGTTTGCAGATGACACCTTCTTATTACGTATATAAAAACCCAGCATCCCTGTTGGTCTACTGGTGAGGATTCAACAGCCTTCTCACTCATGTATAGAAAACCCAAGGACTTCTCCAAAAAATTTCTAGAACTAAGAACCAATTCAGTAAAATTCAAGAATAAAATATCAACATACAAAAGTTAGTTTTGTTTCTATTCATTTATAGCAAACTATCAAAAAAAAACAAACAATCAAGACAGAGCAAGATGGTGGCTGAGAAACAGATTCTTTGCAACCAAGCATGGTGAGATTGGGATGAGAAGACTCCAGGAATCTCTAGCTTATGGGCTCTGCCCAGATCCATCTCTTTGGGGACACAGGGAGGCAGTGGAAGAATTGTGGACCCTAGGAGGAGTACAAAGCAGTGGAGATGTGGCAAGTGCATGAATTGTATCTAAGGCCATGGAGGCTATAGCTATCACAAAAGCAAGATTGCAGAGAGGAAATGTCTCCCCTGTGATTTTTTTTGTTTTTTTGTTTTTTGGACTTGATAATTTGGTTGACTTACCTTGGGAGACCTTGGGCAAGTGAGCAAGTGACTTTGAGTAGTTCTCAAAAGCTGGGACTGAGCTGAGCCTCTGGGCCAAAAGGAGCTTTTATTGGTCAGCTGCCAGGCTCACACAGCCATAGTGGGAAATCCACCTTGCAAGCTCTGCTCTCAGGGTCCTAAAGTAAGGCCCATCCTGGGAGACCTTGGGCAAGTGATCAAGTGACTTTGAACAGTGCCTGGAGGCCAGGACTGAGACACTGGGGAAGAGGGAGATTTCATTGTTTGGTGGTAGAGCTGCCTTGCAGCCTTGGCCCTCAAGGGCATAGAGCAAGGCCAGTTTGCGCATGCCTGATAAGAGAGCAGCCACTTAAGGAGAGATTGCAGAGTCATATGCTTTCCTGGGACATCCTGCTTAGCCAAGGGTAATGGTATAAAGTGTCTTTTAAGTGGGCTAAGGAGAGATTCAGGCTCTCAACCCTGTGGAGTTTGAGGGCAAAGAAATCATCAGAGGCCTCCAGTCTCCATCGTATATAACTGTATCAGCATTGTGATTAGTAGCTTATACCCCAGAAGATCACCTGTTGCCCAAGCAATATTCAGATATATATATTGCTTTCTTTTTCTTTCTTTCTTTCTCTCTTTTTTCTTTTACTTTCAACATTTCCCCCTAGATTTTTCTTCTTATTTTACTCTCCATTTTTCTCATGTAAATATAATTTCTCATTGTTGCCTTCTTTAATAATAAGAACATTTTTGCTAGTTTTTCTGCCTATGTTATTTGTATTTCCCCCAACTTTATCCTATACAGTTTTTGGTTTGTTTTTCTTTGGTTCATAAATACTTAGAACTATTCTACACACTATCACAATGGTCTACCAGAAAAGTAAGCACTGAGTAACTAAAGAATGAAACCTAGCTTCCACAATGATACAAAAGATAAAACTAAACGATGGATATTTACAAAATAAGATGAATAGAATACCACCACACTTACCAATTATCTCAATAAATGTTAATGGCTTGAATTTCCCACTGAAGAAGCATAGAATGGCTAATTGGATAGAAATCATGGGCTATCCAGATCCACACATCCTGTGTGTCTGCAGGAAACACACCTAGCCTCAAAGGACAAACTAAAACTCAGGATTAATGGATAGAATACAATTTTTCAGGCAAACAGAATTCAGAAAAAAAGAGGTTTTGCAATATCATTTTTTGATACAAGTGAATTTAAAGCAACAAAAGTCAAAAAAGACAAAGATGGACACTTCCTATTGGTCAAGGGAAAAATATTTAGAAGAAATATTTAGAATATTTAGAATAGAAATATTTACAATATTTAGAATATTTACAATAGAAATATTTAGAATAGAATATAAATACAATTCTAAATAATTATGTACCTAACATAAATACTCCCAGATTTCTGAAACAGACTTCATTAATCTGAGCAATATGATATCCCATAGCACCATATAGCTTGGGTCTGTAACACTCCCCTTACAGAGCTGGACAGATCCTCTAAACAGAAACTAAAATATACGAGGGACTTAAATGTGACCCTAGAAAAACTGTGCTTGACAGATGTATATAGAACACTCCATCCCAAAGCTAAAGATTATACATTTTTCTCATTGGCCCATGGGACCTTCTTTAAAATTTATTATATCCTAGGACACAAAGCAAATTTCAACAGATCTGTTATACCATGGAATACTGTGCAGCCATAAGAAAAGATGGAGACTTTACATTTTTTATGTTTACCGGGATGGAGCTGGAACATATTATTATTAGTAAAGTATTTCAAGAATGGGGGGAATATTAGCCAATGTACTCAATACTATTATGAAACCAATATATAAACACTTATATATTCATATAAATGATAAAACACAAAATAGTCCAGAAGGAAAGAGGAGTGAGGAGGCAGAGGAGAGGGCAGGGGAGAGGGCAAGTGAAGGGAGGGATGGGATGTAGTGGGATGTCACCTAATGTGCACAATGCAAGGGTACATTTCAAAACAACTAGGAGTAAATTATAAATGTCTTACCACAAAACATAAGTAAATGAAATGATGGTTATGTTAATAAGTTTGATTTAAGCATTCCACATTGTATATCAAATCATCACATTGAACCCTATAAATGTAGTAATGATTTAATTAAAGCTAAGTTTAAAAAGTTATTACTTAAATCAATCAACCAACCATTAGATTGAAAAGATTGTCCATTGATTGCACCCTGATGATCTTGTTAGATATCAGCTATTCAGCCAATTCTAGCTCTAATAAAAATTCTATATAACTTAAAAAAGAAAAGGGTACAAGTAATCATAAGAATATGTTCTGGAGACCTAATGTGATTATAGTTATTAATAATGTTTTATATATATAAAATTTGCTAAGAAAGTAGATCTTAAATATTCTAACTGCAAAGGTATTAAGTAGAACTTAAGTATTCTAACACACATCAGATAACTGTATGAGGCAATGGTATTTATTGATTAGCTTGATTGTGGTAGTCATTTTAAAATGTGGATACATTGTAAAACTTTAATACATAGAATTTTTATTTGCCAATTATACTTCAAGAAGTGAAAAATAATTGATTACCTCAATCAAAAAACATGGAAGATAATGTATAAGAAATTAATTTGAGGTGTTAGGAACTTATGTAAATGTCATTTACTTTTTATAAATATTGGGGAGACCAGCCACAACACACTATGGGTCTCCTTCCAGTGGTTTGGTGGTGCAAACACTCAATGCCAGGAAGTTCTCCTGAATTCAATTTCTCCTTTTCCTGTTTCCCTTTGTCCATTCTCTACAATCCTATTTCTAATTTTATTTCTAAGTTACTTACAACTAGTAATGAATATTGGTTTCAAGCTTATAAAATCAATAGTACTGTTAAGCAAGCACATCAAG
>CAUYTI010038575.1:0-11567 GCA_963575145.1 Galago senegalensis | reverse complement strand
TGCCATGGCATTACAGCTCACAGCAACCTCCGACTCCTGGGCTCAAGCGAGTCTCTTGCCTCCGCCTCCCAAGTAGCTGGGACCACAGGCGCCCGCCGCAACGCCCGGCTATTTTTTGGTTGCAGCCGTCAGTGTTGTTTGGCGGGTGCGGGCTGGGGATTTGAACCCGCCACCTTAGGTGTACGTGGCTGGCGCCTTAGCCGGTTGAGCTGTAGGTGCCGAGCCCCACCTTTGCATATTTAACAGCCCAGACGTGTCTTGATGTTTGTAATCCAGTCCCACTCATCCAGTCCCACTCATTAGGACTCCCCACTCTGCTGTGGTCCTTATTTCTTGTTGCCCACACCCTGTTATCTCCCAGACCATATGACCTGCCATCTGGGTGGCTTCCTGACTATCCATCTCTCTCCTATCTTCATTTTACCTAATCCTCCCTCCCAATCCTTTCTGTCTTTTTCTTTACTTCAGTCATTGGTCAATGTATAGATAGAACTGCACACATAAAATACTTAAGTACTAAATAATGATTTCACTTGACTACTCCTAATGGAAGAACTACAGTAGTGGGCTCTTTTTCTTCAATTGTATTATTTTCTTTAAAATGATAAAGTTACATTTTACCCCTGAATTGCTTTTTCTTCCTGGGAATTAGCAAAAGCCCCTTAGGAGAAAATTATTTCCCCTCCCCATTATAATGACTTAATAGATGTGAATTGAAGAATCACAGAGCATTTACTATTATTACCTTTAGGAAAATTAAAATGAGAAAACACAAAATCAATCTTAACTTTGAAGTCAAAATTCTAATTTTTGTCACAATTGGATTAAAACATTCACATAATTGGAGTTTACTATATTGTTTAATATGCATCAGTTTTGTAACCAAAGTGGTTTATGCTGACTTGAATTACTCCCACAAGTTTATATAGAAAAAAATTCTCAGAGGGGAAACAAGATGGCTGACCAGAGCCATCCGGTGCTAGATTAGCTTAGAAAGAAGGAGAAGTTCTAGATGAAAAAGAAAAAGCAAACAAACAAACACATATTGGGTATAATTCCATGAAAAAAAGTGCTGTAACCTACCAGCAGCTCCACAGGAGGAAGATCCAGAGCAGAATGAGAAGAAGCAGGATACCAACAGAGATCAGCCCTAAGAGGTCAGGAAGCCAGCAGAATGGCGAGGTGGCGTGGTTTAGTTCTCCCTCCCCCACATCTCTGGCAGTCAGCAGGCTCTGAGCTGCTGGAGAGCCTTTTTACCCTCACAAACCCAAAAGCTACTAATGCCAGGGAACTGGGAGCTTTTTGAGGAAAAATCACCAGGCTGCCAGCACCCTTGGGGTCACTTCCTGTCACCACAGGTCTGGGCCAAGACAGTAGGTACCATATTGCTTCTCCACCCACTGTGAGCCTTTGTCTTCCCCAAGAGGCTTCAGCCCTTCAGTTTCCATCTCACTTGTTCCCACACAAATATTTCCAAACTCCAGCCCAGACTTCAGGAGCCATGTGGGGTCTACATAACCCCAGAGCCTGGACAAAGCAGGCTACTTTCTGGAGAGGACAGAGACAACCAGAGTGCTATCTTTCTTCCATTCAGATTCTTCTCCTGCTCTTCCCCTCCCCCTCCCACAGCTGCTGAGAGAGGCATGTGAGCCAGGATTCTTGGGAGCAGCTACTTCCCCTCTGTTGGTGCATCCTCCACACTGACATTTCCACAGAAAGTGGGTCTCAAGCTTCTCTTCACTTGTTCCTGAATATAAACATTTTCTCTCCATAATCCAGCTAAATTCTTATAACTTTTATATTATAGTTAAGATTGTTTTGGCAGATCACAAAAATAATGGACGTATACATGTGAGTCTATAGCAAGCCACCAGTACAGACTGCTTTCTCTGACCTTCATGTTTTGAGTCCGAGAGATGATACTTTGATGATGGCTTGGGATTTTTTTTCCCTTGCTAATTTTGATGCCTGTGTGCTTGAGATGCTTATTTCTTAGACCACCAAGCAAACGTTATTGGCATCGTTTGCAAAATGACAAAATTCCAGGGACCTCTCCACTGACTGTTTGACAGACTGACTTCTAGCTCTCAAGGTGTCTTCCCTTTTCTTCAGGCAGTAGTTTATACAAAAGCTAGTTACCAACCATGAGCTACCCCACAGAGCTGGGCCAACAGCCTAAATTGACAGTGAAGAAAAAAGGGAAAATCGTATAATTTATCCCCAGTGCAGCCACTGATTTTTCTCAGAAAATAGAAGAACAGAAATAAGACCAAAGGAGACTCTCATTAATAATAATAATGTGGCTGATGAGTGGCTCGCACCTGTAATCCCAGTACTTTGGAAGGCTGAAGTAGAAGGATCACTTCAGGTCAGGAATTTGAGACTAGCCTAGACAAAATAGGCAGACCCCACCTCTGTAAAAAAATTTTAAAAATTAGCTGTGCCCATCTTTAGTCCCAGCTACACAGAAGGCTGAGGCAAGATCACTTGAGCCCAGGAGTTCAAGGTTACAATGAGCTATGATCACACCACTGCACTCCAGCCTGGGTGACAGAGTGAGACCTTGTCACTGAAACAATAGAATAGTGCCAACCACAACAATTAATTCCTGCAAAAAACTCTCTTAGACATAGTTATGAAAGAATGAAACTGTATTTTACTTTTAAATGAATACACACCACACCAAAAAAACAATAGCCTGTGATTAAATGTAGAGTCATTCAAATCCCTCCAAGCCTCTGAACATTCCATAAAATGTAAAACATCCTGGTATTCCTAGGTCAGCCCATCTGTAGTGATGGGGGAGAGCAGATATGTGCTTTCAGATAATTCCTCCACAACTTATTAGGGTTTCTATGTGTTTGTCCTTCATCTTCAAAGGCCCCATGGGAAAATAACAACCAGTTAACATAAACAAATGACGCATTATGTTGAGTCATAATCTCAAATAAATGAAAATGATACAATTCAACAAATTATTCCATAGTACCTGTAAATTACACAGGCCTCATCAGCTAGCATGTACAATGACACTTAGAATAACATTACTCCATCTTGATCTTATTTTTCCATCTGAAAGACTCTGCAAGTAATGTATCCTACTGTGACTTTACCACCTTGTCAAACTGGAATATGGCATGTCGGTCTGCAGGTTTTGTGATATAGACATTTAATGGATAAATTAATTAGTAAAGGGAAACAAAACAAATACCAGAAAATTTGGGCATATTAAAATAAAAAGATTTGGCATTCAGGTTCAGCACTTATAGCTCAGTGGTTAGGGCACCAGCCACATACACCAGGGCTAGTAGGTTCAAACCCAGTCCAAGCCTGCTAAATGACAATGACAACTATAACAAAAAATAGCTGGGCATTGTGGTGGGCACCTGTAGTCCCAGCTACTTGGGAGCCTAAGGCAAGAGAATCGCTTCAGCCCAAGAGTTTGAAGTTGCTGTGAGCTATGATGTCACTGCACTCTACTGAGGGTGACATAGTGAAACTCTGGCTCAAAAAAAAAATGGCATTCAAATAGATGACCTATTATAAAGCCTATTCATTTGCATACTTTTTTGAAAGAGAGTGGCCTCCCGAGTCACTGGGTGAGCTGAGTTCTTCTCTGTTAAGCTTGTGACATTTGTTTTTAATTTTTATGGTACTAAAGGTGGAAGTTCTGACAGAATGTCATTTTAGCATGACAACACAAACAAGCCCCTTTGCTTGATACTTCAGGATGCTGAGACCCCAAAATCCAATTTGAGTAATGATCTGATCTAATAAGCCCTTCTAGTAGCAACATATTGAGTAGTGTGGGGAGTGGGCTGTGGGCGGCAGGGCCCCCACAGCCTGGAGTGGTGTTCAGAGAATGACCACCAGCTGCTTCTCCTTTAACAAACATTCTTTCCACCTGCTAAAAGTCACGTAGCCCATGCATATTTTTCTTTTTATCCGCAAGCACAGTTTTTCCTCTTTAAGGTTCACCTCTACCCCAAGTGCCAAGATTTACTCAAGTTTGTTAAGACATTGTATAAATAAAGCTGTTTCCACAGTTCAGGTGTTGGCTACAGCCATCAGCTGCATCAGTCCTCCTAACACCGTCCTATCTCCTGGCTCATGTGTGTTCTGTTCTCATGTGTGTTCCTCTTGTTCATTTCCTACCTTTCCATTCAGTTCAACTTTCTCCACTCGTGCCAGGTTGGGAGCCGGGTCCCAAGCCAGGTCCTGAGCCAGGTTGCAAGAGGTCCCTGTCTTGTGCCAGTATGCAACAGAGTAGCTCATGAGTTCTCTCTTTTCCAGGTACTTTCAATCCCTGAACATCCAGGGGTTGGAGAAGAGCATGCTCTGATCCACAAACATTAATTAATTAGAAGATGTTGTTAAGACAATATCCATGGATTACCACTTTGCAACAATTGTGATATAGTAGAGTCTACCTATAGTAACATTTATAAATTATTTTTGATAATATAAAAGTACTTCAAGAGTCAATATTTCAGAATCATTCTAAGCCTTAGTTATCACTATATTGTAGAGCCACAGACATAAATAACAAGTTGACCTTGTATCAACTATATCCTAGAAGTCATCTTTTCTTTAACACTCCTTGATATGAATATGTTTACTTACTACTTTTGTGTTTTCTACTTTTTTTCTCCCAGTTGCTTGGTCTTGGGCAATAAGGACTACATTGTTCTCTTTTACTGTGAGAATGTGTTGTTTACCCAGCCCCCCAGCACATCACATGGGCTGATTACTCTATGAATGTAGCATCCTACTAAGCACTGGAATAGTAAATAACAGTATTTTCGCCTCTAAAGACTCCTTTTATTTTCTTTCTCCACAAACATCCACATTTTGAAAGGTTTTATCTACTTAAATACAAGTATTGCTGAACGATTTACTTGCTGAAGAATGACTAGGTTGTTCCCAGATATTAGCTATCACAAATCTGCTCAAAACATTAATGGACAGGTTTTTGTGCAAACATGATTTTCATTTCTCTGAAATAAAATTTCCAAGACTGTAATTGCTAGGTTGTGTGGTAGCTGCATGTTTAGTTTTGCAAGAAACTGACAAAATGTTTTCCAAAGTGGCTATGCAATTTTACACTGCCATCACCATTGTATGAGTGATTCATTTTGTCCACATCCTTACCAGCATTTGTCTTTATTGCTATCTTTCACTTTAGCCTTTCCGATAGGCATGTATGTAGTGGTATCTCATTGTGGTTTTAATTTGCATACCCCTAATGGTTTGTGGTGTTGAACATCTTTTCATGTGCTTATTTGCCATCTGTTCAGTGAATTTTCTAATTGGATTGTTTGATTTTTACTGTCAAGTCTTAAATTCTTTATGTATTCTAGATACTAGTCCTTTATTAAACAGGTAGTTTGTAAATATCTTATCCCATCTATACCTTATCTTTTCATCCTCTTCCCATAGACTTTCTCAAAGCAAAAGTTTTTAATTTAATGAAGTCTAATTTTCCATTCATGAATCATAGTTTGGTGTCAAGTTTGAAAAGTTCATGGTAAGTCATTACACTAAAACTAGAGTGACCAACTCATCCAGGTTTCCCTAGGACTTTCCTGGTTTCAGCACTGAAACTCTCACATGCTGAGAAATCCCTCAGTTCCAGAGAAACCAAGACAGTTGATCACACTAATTAGAACCTGCCCCACTTTTGCATCAAAGTAACCTCAGCTGGAAAAAAAGGAGCTACTTTCAGGGACATGCCCTATCCTGTGACTTAACCACATGAGTATATTGCAATGCTACCAAGTTATGGACCTGATGATCTGCAAAGGGGGCTGGCAGGGAAAGAGAATGTCCCTTATTTGGACCCCACTATTCTTTCAGCTCTGGACTATGGATCTGAGGCAGCTTTTCTCACAATTCCCACCCACATCCTCCTGTACCTAGACCAGTCCTCTGAGCCAGGGGTCCTCAGTCCTGACTGCATATCAGAGAATCTCCAAAAATGCAATGACTGCCCTCCCCAAAATAATTAACTTGATTCTGTGGGAGTGGGAATGGGGTCCAGGCATACTTATAAACACCCCCCAGGTGATTCCAGTGTGTGACCAGTGCTGAGCCCCACTATTCTGAGCTCTAGAAGTATAAACCTCTGAAGAGCCAGATGATATCTGTCTGCCACCAGGGTACCCACAGCATCTGACACAGTGCCTCTAGCATATATTTGGCAATTTTACGAATGAGTACAGAAATAATAAAAAATTGGAACTAATTATTGTTTACTCTGCTTCCTCTGCTTAGAACTAAAGAATCAAATCAGGTGCAAGATAAACGTAAGATAAGCCTCCCCAAAACTAGACTATTCCCAACCCTTTCCTCATCTCCCCAAAAAGTTATTGGAATGGAAAAGTCAAGAAATTTCTCATCTCATCAATGGATATTTTTATTCCCATCATTGAACAGATACCCTGGCTCTGGGACAGTGAGAGCTATACTTCATCCCCAGGTAAGTTAGAACCCAGAGTTCCAGGCAGCATTGGTCTCATCAGGGAGCTTGTTAGAAATGCTGATTGTCAAGCCCCATTCTGAACTAACTAAATCAGAATCTGCACTTTAACAAGATCCCCAGGTCATCCACATGCTCATTAAAGCTTGGGAAGCACCACGGGAGAGAATTCAGTAGCTCCCCTGGAAGGGTCCATAGCACCTGAGAGGGCTATGACCCCTGCCCAGCCCAGGGTGTGAAGGACAGAGACCACACAGGAGAATGGGGAAGGGCTGGAGCCACTCCCAGAGGTCAAATCACAGAGGTTTCAGCCTTCACCAAACCCTTAAGGTTCTTATGACTTGAATCCTTAACCTTTCCAGTCTAAGCCTTGAGCTTGGAAGATTAATGAGCAAGCAAACCAACGCAGGAGAAGAGAATAACCTACAAATAGCAGACAGTATGTTCGTTTTTACTTCCTGAAGGATTTGGGTGAAGACAGAGCCATGAGCAGGTACTAAGTGCTATCCTGAGATGGATCTGAGAATGTGGCTGTATCTCTGAATTACCCAGCAGCTGAGGCTGGCTCTTCAGAGCTGTTCCCAGGAGGCAAGGTGGGTGGGCCTCCTCACTCCCTCCCCCACGTGGCCAGAGCTTTGTAATTCCCACGTGACGTCCACCATCCACTGGCTGGGCAATCCCCTCACAGCACCAATGAACAGCACCCACTCCCCTTAGAAACCTTTGCTTGTCTACAACCAGTTTGGTATTTAGTTAGCACGTCAGCATCCTCCTGAGTGTTTACAATTGGTAGCTATTATTTTCATCATTTACTTCATTCCAAAAGCTGCCTTCTCTGGGGTTTCCAGATGAAAAGCAATAGCTGAGGTTGTCTTTTGTGTGTAACAGAGGAACATATACCTGGGAGGAAAGTATTTATTCTTCAAAAATTTTAGATACCTGATTATACCCCCTTTCTGCAATGTTCTCTAGATTCTGGTATCAATTACGCATCCTTTCCTGCAGACAATAGTTGATGCCCACCAGAAGTTGATGCAGAACAGCTCCCAAACCCAGGGAAACAGCTAAAATCTCAACAAACTCCATTGTAAACTCCTCCCTGCCCCCAGCCCTTAACCTGCGTATGACAGTACAGACCCCAAAGTACTAGAATGGGCGATCAGCTAGAGACATGCTGAAACAAACAAGTATGCTTTGCCTCTGATGAAACCTCTTAAACTATTTACTGCTTTATGACATCATACACAGAAAACATTTTTCATGCTTCAGCCATGGCCTGAGGCAGTTTTTGCATTTCTGCATCAGGAGGAAATTGATTAATGCAAATGTTTTAGCTGTGGTGGTTGTTTGTGTATAAACTTTTGTTAAAACAAGTACTGAAGAATAAATGACCTTTATGTAGACACCTATTAAGGCCCTAAAAGGCTTGGCTACATTCATCTGAGCCGCATACACATAACGAGTGGAACAATGAGGGGATCAGCAGCTGCAAGGGGTTGAATTGAATTCTTCAACAATAGAAAAGTTTTTCAGAACCAAATACCAGCAATCAAAGAGAATTTTTGCAGATAATCCAAGAGAAAGAAAATTACAAAAAAAAAAAAAAAAAAAACCGCTAGCCAACTTTGCACCAGTTAGCATAAGGTTGCCATCTGAAAGTTGTCAGCTTAAGAGCAGACCGTCTCTCCATTCTTTCGCCCAACTGCAGTATTCAGAACTGTTTCCCCAAATAATCCCAGATGGCATGCCACAAAATTTCAATTCATTTTAAAAGCTTTCTTTGCTGTTATTATGTGATTGAAAGTGCAAAAGCAAGTTGCCATTCTCATGGCACTATTTGCATTGGCTATTATCCCCTAAAATCCCCTTTAAACACCTACATTGTCAGCCCATAGGCCTCATTTAGAACTACAAAAAAGCCCAGATTAATTCGATCAAAGAAAGAGCCAAGTACAAAATGCACTTTTCAAACTGTATCAGAGTGGGTTTGCTTTACAGCTCGCTTCAGGGCAAGAACCGCAGGGGAAAGAAAGCCCCCAAATAAAGCTTGGTTACGAAGCGAAATAACTAGGTTTGGCTCTCAAGGTGAAATCTCCAATTAAAAATTCTTCCAGAGAAATGTATTTAAATATAAATGCTGAAACAGATGCCTACAAATTGCAGTATCTCGTTTGTACCACGGGCTTTTTAGCTGCTGCTCCCAGGAGGCAGTTTGAAACCTTGCACCGGGTAACCTTCTTAGCTGGAGGCATTTCAGAAGTCTCTGAATCAGACCAAAGTACTTTTGCACTAGTAAAAAATTATAGCAGACTTTTTTCACCCCATCCCAGAAGAAATGTTTTACGTTACCACAAGAAAATAAATTGCTGAAAAACAAAGGGAAACGATGATGACAGCATTTCTTTCCACAAAACAAAACATACTAGGATTCAGGTCGAATTCCAGGATTGTAAGCACGCTGCCAAGCCACGTTCTTAGAGGAATGCTGACTGAGCTGCCTGCTGGTTGCGTGATCTGTTGGGTTGTTTTAGTCTCACCTGGGGGGGGTCTGGAGGTGGAGGAGAAGGCTGAGTGAGGCAAGCTGGAGTGTGGGTTTCTTAGGGACGCTCCATTAGTTTCCTAGGCAGAGTTAGCAGCGTCCTTCACCGCTGGAGATGGTGCAGCGGTGCACTACACCCGGCAAGCTCCCCTTAGTCTGGGCCCGAAGCTGTTCCCTTCAGCCGCTGCTTTATGTGCTGAGAACATTTTTCTGAGGAGGAAACAGCTGCACAAAGGTAGGGCTACAGGATGTGTGTAGCAAGATGTGCAATTGCCTTCTCAGGAACAGGGCAGGGCCAGGAGAATGCGGAGAACAGGCAGCAGCCGCAGCAAATTTGAAACTCATCTGCAGGAGGAAGGAACCAGGGGTGATTTTAGCCAGTTGTCTGGGCTTGATCTTTTACTCCAGAAGAAATGAACTCAAAGTCCTGGGCTTTCTGTTGTTTCCCCAAACCTAACCTGGAAAAAAAGACCGTCATGCTGTTCTAATCATCAAAAACAATATTTAGAAAGGGCATGCTTACCTAGGGGCTCCCACCACAATACACTGGTTCCACATTTCTGGGTCACATGTTTAGCTAGACATTATAGAGCTAATAACTTATTCAAATTGCACATAAATGTCTACCACCACCATCCACAAAATCTACCTAATCATCCATCCATCTAATTGTATAGAGAAGACAAATAATGAATAGTGAAACTCTGCAAGTTAAAAATGCTACCTACTTCCCACCCCTAAAGTCAGAAAGATAGGAAAAGAGATAAATGGCGAACACATACGCAGGAAAGAGAACATGGAATTGAATTGTTTCCAGTGAAGTAAAACATTCATTTTCTCCAAAATTTTCCAAACAAAGTATTTGGAGTCCTGATGGTCCTAGCTGTTAGTTGTAGTAATATGGTACCCCCAAAAACTGTTTTTACTTTTTTGAGAACTGTATAAACTTTCTAAAATTATGAAAATCTAAACCTGTCAAGGAAAAGGGAAAAGACAATCACATTTGTTGATTCATTATGAGACAAACTATGTCGCTATGAGAAAACACACCCAGTATAATTTATTTCTAGTGAATTTTAACAGACTAATAACTAGTTGGAATGAGAATGTTTACTGTGACTGTTTAGGTCTTACTGGAGCCCTGGATGAAAATACAATGACAAAAACATATGTGCTTGATGAAGAGTCAAGAATGGTCAAGAATCGAAAAATTAGAAATGAAGATCGTTACCAACCACAGCAGGATTCAGAGACCCATGGGGATTCCATCAGAACACACAAGGCCATTGCTTAAGACAAATCTCAGTGGGTTTGTTTGTTTTTCAGGAGGTCTTTTAGGAGGATAGAAGAATCAAGGAAAGTTTGGACTCTTTCTTAGGAACTCTGAATTCTAGTCTTGGCTCTGCCTCTAGGTGAGAGAATCATCTTAAACTAGTTACTTTCAAAAGTAACATCAAAGAGTGACAAGATCTTCTGGAGCATGCATACAGTAGTTATACCAATGTTCTAAAATATATGTCTTATGTTGTGTGATTTCCGCAAAACAACCTCACTGGCATGGGTTGGTGTTTCAAAGATTTTTTTTCTTAGCTTCATAGAGGATCTAGTTATCTCTGTTCTAAACAGATGAATTAACTTCAGTGTGGTCCATTTAAAATTTTTAACCATGTTAGTTATGTCTAATTGAACTAAATATGAAAGGGGGGCACTCGACCAGCAGAGATCTCCCAGACCACCAAGGCTTGTATGAAAGGTCTTTATTGGTGGGGGAGGGAGGCTGTAGAGCAGTACCAAGGAGGAGAGAAAAAGAGAAGAGAAAAGAGGAGAGAGCAAAGAGGAGAGAGAAGGAGAGAGAGAGGAGAGAGGGGGAGAGAGAAAGAGAGAAAAGAGAAGCGTACCCTTATATAGGGAAGTCTCAGAATGGTGATGGGATGGTGGGATAGCCAATAAGGAGTTATTGCTCTGGCAGGAAGAGCCATTGGGGGGTGGGGTCATAAGTTTGAAATTTTTAGCAGGTAACTGGGACAGGGAGGTAAGCAGGCCATTCCCTATTGTTTAGAGAGCAATTCCCTGTGCTTGGAAAGGAGCTGTAATTTTAAGAGTGAGACAGTTAGTCTTGGTCTGTATAAAGCATGAAGGAGCTTTCTGGGGAAAGGGCTTTTCTGAGGCAATTATCTAACAAACTGATTCAAAACCCAAATCCTCCTTAAGAAAGCATAAATTTCCTATCTAAGTCATGGGCTCAAATTCTTAGTCCTCTGGAAACAGTCTCTGTTTTCTTTAGTCAAATGGGAAAACAAGATGCCTTTTTTTTTATAGTCTGGATGCCTTTTATTTCATTTTTCTTGGCTCTTTGCATCTACTAGAAATGAGGCAACAATTAATTTTTATTTATTTATTTTTAATTTATTTTCTTACATATACATGTGTATATTAGGTTTCCACTTTTGCCTTCACAGAATTAAAAGGCTAAATTTAATGACAATAATAATATTTAACATAAGGACTGAGAACAAAAACCTCATAAAGAACGAAAAAAGATAAATACAT